>JAMKCH010027381.1:0-26545 GCA_023653785.1 Ophioderma brevispina | reverse complement strand
CCACCAACAAGAAAATCCTGCCAGCCCTACTTGGCAATGGTGTCTTGAAATAAATGGACGCCTGTTAGTTTTTTAATTAACCAAAGTTTTAATCCGGTTTGTCCTCGCTAACGGGGGTGGCCGGATTCACCTCACACTCAGCATACTGCTGTGTGAGGATTTGTTGGAGCCAAAAGATAATTGACCGGATGCCTTCCTGACGCCAATCCACAGTTTTAGCCTTTGGGCAACCATTGCCCACCATGCAAGGCACCTCTTCTAGTGAGCCGCCCCCCCTAAAGATGGAGTTGTGGGGGTGGTTTGTGCTGGCTGGCCACCATTAGCTTCCAGAGCTGACGCCCTCCTTGACGGTAGATCTTCTTTTTCATTCTATCCAGGGTAACCAGCTACCCTCCTCAATCAGATTTCCTAAGAAACCTGATGGGGTGACGGTTTAGCTGCCGCCAACTCGGCCCTGGGACAGGTAGTATTACTGGTTACCAGGACACCTGACCTGACTTACTGTCCAGTTGAATCCCGGATGAAACAATTAGAAATAGCCGTGGCTGCTAGTAGTTATGGAAGTGCTGTTCTGATGCCTCTCTCAACATTTCAATAAAAAGTTTTCCAAAGTTTATAAGTTCGCCTACTTATTTTGTTTCTTCTACACTAACAGGCATTTTGGAAACTCCAGAGTCAGAATGTTTCTACAAATGGCAGATAGTAGTTCCTGCCTGGCTACATTATATAGTGAGAAATCGAGCTGGTTTCCACCCCACATTATGCTTTCTTATCTGTGAATGCTGCATGATATAAATAATGGACTGAAAGCTACACATTACAAAAAATACGGACAGCGGTCCCAAATGGGTCGTGATGATTATGTGGTTATAGAATAAGAGAGCAAATATATTGACCCTAAGTGACCCCTGAATAAGGAGTTTCCGATTTACATCGACGACATTATTCTAAACATGAGTTCCATCTAACTTTAAACGCATAAAAAAACATTAGCCGTGATTGGGATGTGCACTAGGGGTTCGGCGCGTCCAGGGAAATTAGGGGTACCGCCGACAGGTCGGTCTAAGGGGTAATAAAAAAATCCTCCCGATTCCGAAATTTTGCATATAACTAAAACCTGGTTAAACTCGCTCTCACTCACTTGAATCTGCAGCAAATAGTGTCCACTCAAAGCGCTAATCCTTCAAATGTTTCAATGAGTATTAAAATAATAATCTCAAAACACCACGCCCAGGTTCTTTGAACGGGTAGCTTGATTTCAATTGGACAACAACACGAGATACACGACCTTGACGTGATTCTTTGTTAAAACGGGGTTGGCGGGGGGGGGAGGTGTTTCATTGAGCACATTGTCTGAGTGTAAGGGCCGTTCTCCTAGGAAAAAGGAACATAATTTTTATGAGCAGAATAAAATGTCGCGGCCCATGACAACACTAACATCACCACACGTTCGATTAGAAACTGGTCAGTTTTTACTCTTCGTTAGGCCTGAGAAGTAAGTACTTCACGTTTTCTATAAAATGGCACATTGTTTGTTGCTACCTATGACGTTGTTGTAGAGGCCCAGTTTAGAGTGTAATTACAAGAAATTGGCATCGAAAGCGGGCGGGACCCGCCGAATTCCTGGAACTCGCTCAGTCAGCTTTGTGTGACTGCAATGGCAAGGTTTAAATAAAACGTTAAATTCTTGTTTAAATTTTGATCATTTTTCAACAATTTGAAAGATTCGGGTACCCGCGGTGGTACTCGCTCGGAAAAAAAATGAGACCCATAATGGTGCACCTTGCATTAAATAGGTTGTAAAATGAACAAGAAATTCAAATTTAGAAATTCTACATCATAAATGGCCTCCATGATTAATTACGTACCTGCTTTTGGTATGCAATGACAGGAATTGTTCTTTCCCTCTGCTTTAGTAGTAGTTGGTCCAAATTGTCTTTCTCACGCAGGACTTATCCTGATTGCAATGGTCAAGACATAGCTTGAGATTGTTGTTTGCATGCTTGTGATCAACAACGCCCCTCCCGATAAGGCACCAAGGGTGCACCAAATCTCTTACTGGGATCCTGCAAATATGCACACAATTAGAACTAGAATAAGCATTACTGTTTTTTACAATAACGTTCACAAAAATAAAAATGTCTCTATTTTTAGCTAGTAAGTGTACCTAAATTGACCCATACCTTAATGTTGTAGGTCATTTTGGATATCCAGCATAAACTTCTTGAAGTACACAGAGTTAAAGTGAGACATGTCAGACCCATTTTTGAATTGTTTAAATGACCATTTACATATATGCATGCAAGCGTGCATTTCTGACTCCAAGAGTACTTTTTATGGCCTGTCGTTGGTCAAAACCACAAACGTCTTCTTTTCCTTTTCAAATAAATATGAAATACAAGTTAATTGAACGCACAGTAGAATCCTCAGGTTTACTTTCATTCTGAACGAGGATAGGTATTTGTGGTTATATCAAGAAAAAATAGCTTATGTAAATCGGGTGGGTGATAACACCTAAAAGCTTTTCAACTGCATGTCATTATAAGTTGAGTGAGTGAGTGATAATTTAACGAAATCTCAACACAATTGTGTTCTTTGTGTCCAGTACATTTTGTCTTTAACATTAAATAGAAAACCAAAAAAAACAACGCAATATTAAAAACTTCATTTCAATTCAAATTACATTACAATTACAAAAGTATAACACATCATACAGTGATGAACCAGAGCATCATCACCTATCCCTGTAGAAAACAAGATAAACCAACTAATTGCAAGATACACTACTTAGAAAACATGCATCAATAAAAACAAGTTCAAAAGATATACTGATAAATTTATAACTATACACATCACTAGACCGATGACAAAGGTCCACACTCCCCTTACCAATAAAACTCAACTTCAAATCAGATAATCGACAATCACATCAGAACATGCAAAACATGAGATCCCCTTTCCAGACCAATAGATTGTCTCCTCATACATGTACATTTTATAAATGGCTTCCAATACACTTGGCCTATGCACCCAAACTGATAATTTTTAATTACATGCACAAATAAAAACAATACAAAAAATAAAAAAAATAAAAAAAATAAACTATTACAAAAAAATAAATGGTGGTCTTACATTCTGTACCAATGTAATTGATAAATTGTTTGTTTTTTCCATTTTAATTGATTTTAAGCTACATGACTTAAACGAGTAATACACCAGAACATCTTAATAAATACTTACCAGACACATTCGAAATCATTACACATTTAATAATATAATCCAAATTTAAATACAACCCGTCTGTTCAAATAACAAGATCGAGTTGCCCCTTTTAGTCGCCTTTCTACATGCAGGGGAACACATCGGGCAAATTCTAACCCCGAACCCGAAGGGGGCCCCATTTAGTTAGTCGCCTTTTACGACATGCAGGGGAAACACTCGGGCCAATTCTAACCCCGAACCCGCAGGGGGGGCATGTCAGTATACCAATGGCTCTGCATTCCAAATACAAAAGAAATCTGCAGGCTTTGTCCTATGCATACTGGTTCAATCAATTCATATGCGATTTTTGCTGGAGACAATGTATATCCACTGGACACTAATTATTAAGTGGAAGAAAAAATTGAGATGACATTTTTATTAATTTAAAGAAAATGTGTAACTTTTATAATTTGGACATACCCCGCACCATTTGAACGGTATCTACATCTACTATAAATCTTTTTAGAAATCATTTGCTTTGCCATTAATGATATCGTATGCATAACTAAAGTCCTTATCCAAACCCCTTTTTTTCCCCTTTGGATGTGATGGCCTATTTCGCTGGAGGTGCCAAATTTGGCAGTCGCTTTTAAATTTTATCAATGTGTACAGTAACAACTAACTGAAATACTGTTTGTGTACACGGCTAGGAATTAAATGGCAACTGCCAGTTTCAATAATACCTTTCACTACTGTGTAAGACCTACTCTAGTACATACAAGACGCACTCATGTGTTATATACTACAAATCAGTAATACCTGTATGGGGTTACATATCTCCATTGGATTACTCACCGATTCCGATTTAGTAAAAGGATTCCTGGGATACGATGCTGATTGAAGGCTAGCTACAAATCTGTGGCGCAGTTATATTAATTGTTGCATACAGGTTTACTCTGAATCAAATTTATTTTGTTGTATAAAAATTGCCCTCAAAACAAGAGTTTTTATGTTTTGCAAAATTTGGGTTTCTGTCCGAGGGTTGACATCAAAAGACGTAACTCACCACTAAAAAAATATTTAAGAATTTCTTTAATTCTGCTGTTCATAATTCAAACTTGTTCTTTGTTTACTAAAGTTTATATAATGTTTGCTTACAGTACCATATATGAGCTTTAACATATGTTTACATTTTGAGTAATGAATAGATTTGCTTAGTAGAAAATTTCTCAAAAGCAGTATTACTGCAGAATTAAAGAAATTCTTTCATATTTCTTTTAGTGTTGAGTTACGTCCTTCTAATTCTCAACCCTCGATGTAGCCTTGTTCAAGGCACTCTACCAACTTCATTCAGTGGTTCAAATGTCTGATACAAATAATATCACAGATCATTTTGGACAGAAATAATGAAAGGAGTGGGTCATATTCCCCCTCCCTAAAACTAAAAAAATAACAATGCCATGGTGAGAATTCACTCTATCAATCCCCTTATCTGAGATCTCATATTTCACCTGGCCTATGTTCCATGCGTCCATAGTTCAACAAGTTAAACTCAGGCAGAAATTGCTCCGAGTAGCACAACCACTGCACCTGACCACAATGGGTATTTGTGGTTTTACCTAGACTAGTAGGCTACTGGATCCAGTGTGGACAACAGACCACCAAGGAGTGTACAAAATTATTTATATCTTTCTCTAGACAGGGTAGCCCCTTCAATAAGCATTGATTTCAGAATAATTGCAAATAAATGTAAAAATAGCATGTTTGTTGGTTCTTAGCAGACAGCCTTGATCAAGGCTTAAGCCCCACAATATACTTCCAGTCGCAGGGAACGATTGGCGTGCACAATACCGGATTTGGACTCAAGATCTAGCATTACGCATGGTCACGAGCAGAAAACGCTCGCTGCAACTGGAAGTATATCATTGGCTTTAGTTACATGAAGCAGATGTGGAGTTATAGTGTTACAAGATGAAAGAAATCAAGTTTGTTAAACAAGGCGGTTCTCGAAACACTAGTGTTGCCTGCATTCCTGATCTAAATTTCTCTCACCCTGTGCACAAGTTGACTTCTAATGATCTTTGACCTTGGTATGTGACTTTTAACCCTACTATGATGCACCTATGACTTGAGCAATTGAAGTTAAAGCAATAATAGCACTTTTTTAAGAGTGCCCCCAATTTTCTAAAATGTTGTGATTTTTGCAATTGGCTAGTAAACTATACTTGTGAATGTAAAACTCAAACTTCTCTTTGTGTCGCATAAGAAGGAATTTTGTAATTAGAATAATTAATGTTGGATCCTGATAATTCAACGGTCGCTGAAAGCGTCTTTCAAACATGAATAGCTGGGAAATAGCACTATGTACATGTCAACACTCACCATTAGCTGTTCATTGGTTATGCAAGTCAGTTAGGATCATGTTCATGAGATTGTGCTTGCTATTTCGTAGGGACAAACAGTTATTTCATGTTTTTAAATCAGGGATTCCTTAATCTAATTACAAAATCCCTTCTTTTAATAATGCATACACATTCTTGAGCATTACCATTTACATGTATAGTTTACAAGACATCAACACAAATGTGCATGAATCTCACAAATTTGAAATTTGGGGTGCTCTTCAAAAAATGTGCCATTATTGCTTTAAGGTGTCCATGCATGAGCAATTTGAAAAGGTTAACCAAAACTCTAACACACACACAAAGACATACACATACATACGTAAATACGCACGTAGGCATGCACACACACACAACACATAGAATTTGGATCAATATGTGCCTGCCTGCACTGCAGGTGACACAAAAACATCTGAGCAGAAATCTAGCTTCAGACAAGATTTTGACATTATAAAGTGGGAAGTATCATACCCAAAGAGGCAAGAGTTCCATATGTCCCCCTCCCTAGGAATTCTGCAACCTTAACATGTGGTTTATTCCATCAAGGTTGCAGAATTCATAGGGGAGTGGGACATATGGAACTCTTTCCAACAAAGACAAAATCTGCCAAGGACCCCTTACCCATTATCCAACCCATTCTGTCCAAGTTTCTTGCCCATGTCCCCAACCAGCACTCCAGGCAAGGCATGTAGCGTGTGCGGATCCCGTACAGGCACAACAAATGAGTGCAGGCCATGGCGGGTTCCATCCTGCATGATTAGTTGTGCATAGACTATTGCATGAGTTGCTGTCTTACCCAGGAGTCCTACCCAGCACTTGGTGGCCTCAAAGTCTGGCGTATGCAGGATGAATTCCTATGGAAAACAAATCAAGGGGTCAGTGACACAAAGACGTAACTCCATTTTTTTTAAAATATGAGATGTTGTTACTAAAATAAGGTCCATTTTTTCTGATACCAAATAGTGACAAATACGGTAAATGACCTACCAAAAATCTTAAAGTTCCATGGCCCGAATGCAAATAGCCTTGTCCCCAGAAGCAGGGTTCACGCTAGGTTGCATTTCTGCGCGATATGCGCACTTTTTTTTATTTGAGCGCAGAAAAATATCGTGCCGACCCACGACTTTTTTCAAGTTCGGCAAGTGACAAGTCCGTTCGTGTCATCATTGTAAAATAATAAATGCATTAAAATGTTTAATAGGGTAAATAAACAAAGCAAGTACTAATTTTAAGCCTATTATGGCGATTTAAAGTACCCTTTTGCGTAAGACTCGGCTTACTATCTGTGTAATCTCACTTATCTTGGCCAATTTGTGGTCATTTCTGAGAAATTATAAACAGTGAGGTAAGCAAAATATTATATTTTTGATATAATAAATAATTTAATACTTAAATTAGTGTTGAACTGATTTTAACAACCATTGAAATCTGCCGAGTAGTCTGTTGGTTTCTTTGATAGACGTGCTTTGACCGCCAAGTTGGACCGACGCAATGTAATAACCGAGTCTAAGCAAGTTTACCTTAACAAACGTCACATTCATCCTTCGTATTTTTATAGTAATATTTAATATTCGCCATCAATCCGAACGTAATCTTTTACATTGTAGGCTAAACTTACACATGTTTAACACTTAGAGGGTTTTTGTTTTCAAACGTGCACTGGAAATCACGGCGTACTTAGCAACTGCATTGCTAAAATGTCAATGCTTCGCACTGTACACGGCAAGGTGTTAGCGCTATAGCACATGGCTGAGAGTTCCGAGAAAAATCCCCAAATGCAGCGCTGTGAGCGTGGGTGTGTCCCTATTATCCAATCGGAGCGTAATATCACAGGGGCGTGTACCGATTATCCAATCAAAAAGCGAGTTTACACAAACCTCAAACGTGCCGCCAGCCGCCATTGCCGTAGGAGTGTCTCTATTAGCCAATCACAGCGCGGACTTTACTTGCATGTCATAATTAAAAATAGACTGATGGCACTTATACGATGTGATTTTTTTTCGGCGGCCAGGGCGATTGAATGAATAAATAAAATGCATTTTTGTTATTGTTGATGTTATTATGATAGAGGAACCTTTCATTCAGCTCTTGCTTTTTATCTTTTGATAGATAATTTTAATTATGAAATAGTAATGAATAGAATTTTAAAATAATAACTGAAGGAATGGTCATGACATACACATCATCTATGCATTAAGGTAATTTATTGGCATGGCATTTAGTAAGTAGCAAGTTAGCAATATTGTGCTGGTGCCCTCTGCATCTGTCAGTTCAGTAATGATGACTCAAGAGTTCTTTAGTTTCAACATGCATTGTATTGTCATGTTTTCTCTTATTATTTATTGTTATCAGACGTATGTCTGTATATTAAAATTGGTCTACTTTTGAAAATCCAAAAATGTGCTGACAGAAGACAGTAAGTGTACACATATTGTTATGACTTTGAAAGTTAACTTACAAGATTCATGTCACTGATGGGAAGTCAGAATAAAAAAAATAAGAAACTATTATTGTGTCTATGTTGTTTTCATTCTTGCTTTGCAAATATGCTTTAACTCTATCTCTCATAATGAATTGATAAATACCATGATTGTACATATACATTCATGATCATATTTATCAATTTCGTGTCAATTTTTGGAGCAGTCTAGCACGCAAGCAAAAAACTCCCAATATTTCGACTTTTGGCGAGTTAAAGGGTTTTGAAAACCCCTTATTTTAAAACCCAGTGCTTTCAATGCCCAGAAGCCCCAGATTTTACTGGAAGTGGTCAACATTTTGGTATCAGAAGAAAGCTACTATTTTTCTCATTTACCCTGTGAAATCTTAGAGCCAAAGGATGTTTGGTTTGGAAGTCATGAGCGAAAATGTGCCCCATTTTGGTCGACCAATATTAATTTTACACATTACTCTATGGGGCTTACAGAATCATGTTTTTAGCTCTCGCATCAAAACGGATGGAAATATCGGCGCGGAACTTTACAGATGGGGTTTTGGAGTGAATGCCAATCTGTCAAGATGAAAACTTCATATCCTTAAATCTGGCCATCCCCCTTCATGGGTTAACTTCCAAAGGCACAATTAAACCAAGTAGACAACTATTTTAAAATCAGTTTTCTCCAAATGACCAAAATGGAGTTACGTCTTTGTGTCACTGACCCCTCGAAATCAGAAAAGATTTTTTATTCCAGTAGTTTTTGTTTCAGCATAGTGAATAAACACCCTTCAAACTAAATCCTACTTAAAAGTTGATTCAGAGATTTTTGAAATATAATTTTTTGTGTATTTATTAAAAATAGCCAACTAGAACTAAAGATAGTCACCTTAAATGCCAATCTTCCAAAGTTTGAGATGAATCAGATTTTTCGTTTACATGTAGTAGTAAACATTTATGTGCAGTATACAGTGCCATAGGATACTGTGTATAACAAAAATTCTGGATCCAGAAATTTATAACAAAGTTATGATTTTCTATATGAAGGACTTCGATTTGAGCTTAGCTATTTCACACAGTGATTAGTATATGCACAAGCATTACGTATATGCAAAAAACACAATTTGTTTGAAAATTGAGGGCGCCCTCCTCAGGAAATCTCTGAGTCAGCCTTTAAATTTGAAAGTGACCATGGAGAGGGTGTTAGCACACCATGTACAGTCACACCAGGGGGGGCCGGCCAAGATAGCGTCGTTTTTGCCGTTCCCATAGGTTTAGCACGTAATCACGAAACCTTGACAAATATTCTAAAGTCGAAAATATGTTTAATATCAATATTTTTCCACTCAAAATCCGTTGGAGTTGAAGAATCAACTCCAGTGTAAGTATTTTTTTTTTGTATGAATAACGGTACAAACGGGATCCATTTTGAACGAGGCTGGTTTGACCTCATGTTCAACCGCAGGGTCACCGCTATTTATAGCTGCGGACCATGTACCAGGCCCGGTACCAGTTTAGCCTATGCACCACCGTGGAATGATTCGTTGACCTGCATGTAGCAATCCTCTCATGTCCGGTCTTTAAAAAACGATTTGATGCCCGATTTGATATAGTTTTGCAGCACAATTATGCACCACCGACTAAAGCAAGGCAATTTAGATCGGTCGCGCGTCGCGACTCCGTACGGGAATTCCCACTCGCCACTCACTGATCTATTTATAAACGCGCACAGTGACTTCACTGTTCAGGCTCGTCCAATGACTCGTTCGGCAGTTTTGCGCTATGAATGAAGCTTGGCCGCCACCGCCTGAGTCACACAGGACTCTAGCAAACATAACAAGCAAAGCCTTGATAAAAGGCTATAAGAACTTCATAGAAGTCTTGGTTGCCTGGTTCCCTACCTCTGTTGCTGGATCATAGGTTGCGGTGGTTCTCATTGCCCTAGTGTTGGTTCCATGTGATAATTCAGTCAAAGCAAAACAGCCACAAACCTGAAAGAATGAGTAATAAATACAAGAATTATGTAGATGGGAGTTTTCATAACCTGACCCATCTGACACACTCTTTTCTTACACATGAATTTGGAAACCTTAACAGAATAAACCTGTGCTTTATTCCATGAACGGTTTCCCATTTCATAAGTGTGTCAGAAAAAAGTGTGCCAGATGAGTTAGGTTATGGAAACTCCCTATGTAGATTTTAAGTAAGGTGGTGCCCCACACATATGGTTTTGTTCATATGGTCCAAATGTAGTTTTCATACTTCTACTTAGTATTATTAACAAGAGTTATAGTGTTCTTCCCACATCGATTCCTCCACACAGTAGGAGAGCGTGGCCTAGCGCGGTTAGGGGTGCTTGCCTCTGGTGCAAATTACCATCAAATATTCCTGGGTTCGAATCCGGGGGGGGGGCCACTTTTTGCTGGGATTTATTCGGGGTTGTACTATTCAATTCTGGATTGATCTGTTACCAGTATTGATTAATACAGAATACCGGCTCTCCCTCCATGTTCCACTGAATTGAGAGCAAATGGCTTATGAAGCATCCCGTCCTTCGGATTGCGGACGTAGCCGTCGGTAACGTGTACAGAGAGTCACAAACGTACATGACATCGCAGGTCAGTGTCGAATAAGAGTAGGGTGTAAACCCCTGACTGTTCCAATCCGCCCAGCCTCAAAATAGCGGGCCGGTTGGAGCGTTACGTATCATGGATTAACGCGGCCCAGGATCAGCACACAGCCTGCCCTTCTCCTCTCCCCCTCTTCCACCCCTGCCTTCCCCCTGAACAAATCCTGACACCACCACAAAGCCATTACCAATCGACTGTTGGATACGAGGCAAATCAAAGCAAACAAAAATTCCTCCAATACAATTTAATGCACTGGTTCTCACATGAGTGACAAAAAGCTATGAGCTTCCTGGATGGTGCCTTCTCGCTTTCATTGGCATTGGGTCCAGGCTCCTCTAGCCAAGTGTAATTTGCTGTGGAGTTTGCTACTCCTTCTGCACAGCAAGAACTGTTTTTACCTTCCCATGCTGGTATCCATTCATACTCCTAGGGAGGGAGAGGCAAGTGAAGTGAAAGGCCTTGTATCTCACAATGGGTGTTCAAACTGGACCCCTTGAACGTTGTGAGTTTCCGTAAACTGACCATCTGACACACTTTTTTCTGACCACTTATGAATTCAGAAACCTTACGAATAAACATGCTTAATTCTGTGAAGGATTTCCAATTCATAAGTGTGTCAGAAAAAGTGGTGTCAGATGGGTCAGCTTAGGAAACTCCACTCGCTGATCACAAGTTGATTACCGTTTCTTTGCGGCCACACATGCCCTCTAAAAAGCCTTGCGCAGCGTTTCTTTAACCTATGATATAAAGATATGACTGTACCTCAAGCGTCTCACACTGTTCTGCAAAATGGTAGTGTCTAGAGGCGCCATTGGCCCTTATAGTGTTGCACCAAACATCTGCAAATAATTTATGAAAAATAACCGAATAATACTGAATTTGCATTGGTGATTTTGAAATGCTTAGGTCTTCTAAGACTTACAACAAGAGTCATTTGGGAATTGGATGATCATTAAATTGCAAAAGTCACCGGCGACATGAGCACAAAAAATCTTAGTTTAGTTACAAAGCTTTCATGGTAGAAATCTCCTTGTCAGATTTACAATTAAACCCCCCAAATGCTTTTTTCTGATTGTATCAAGAATAATAGTTCAATATATGCATGAACAGCCTTCTGTGTGAAAAAAATTAATTGTGACCTCTCATTATCAAGACAATATCCAACAAGGTGGTCCTTAATTGAACCACAAAAGTCTTGTCTGCATTCCCATTCACAAGTAACATTTGCAGCAAAAGCCAAAATTAATGTTTTAGAGACACTGGCACATTTGAAAAAATAGGGTACCCTAAAGATTGTTCAAATTGAATGGTTGACGACAGCTTTTGTGTGTGATATTAAAACAAACAAACGTCACACAGACCGGTTCAAACAGGGTGATGCCATGCGAATCAACTCCGGGGTATTGTGTTTTCTTGTGTTTAAATGCCATTTCCGTTGTCGCTGTAAATGTCGCGGGAGTAATTTATTTTAAAATCGTTCTGTTTACCCATAAGTGAATGGTGTTTCAGGCGAGGCTATGTATATAAAAGCTTTTACACACAATGCAAAGAATATAAATTTTGAAAAATGGTGAGGGTGCACTATTCTTTAATGTTGCCAGTGGTCTCTTTAAATATTTTTGGCAATTAATCCATTTTGAAAATGAAAGATGTATTCTTCACACAGAGGAAGCAGATTCATTATATTCCTGATGAATTATCTCCGCGCGACATCTATATCATAATTAGTGGTTGGGTCATTGGAGCAATTAGGGATGTTGAGAGCAGAGCATCATTTCTCAGTGGATTTTGTCTTCTATGAAGGTTAATGAACAAATTTCGCGGGGGGTGCCCCTCCTGAAAGTGTGGGCGGATCCAGGAGGGGGAAAAAAATTCATACTATATATTTATTACAGAGCATTTTATAGCACTCCACAAGGAACGGAGGCTTACAAGCACAAAGTGAATAAACAAAACAAAAGAGAAAACATGTACGAGGAAAAATATGACTCCAGGAGGCGTTGTTGTCGTTTGAAGAACCAAACAGAATCCGCACACTTCTAAGATCGTCGCAAACTAGTCCCAGGTTCTTGGTGCCGCATCAG
Source organism: Ophioderma brevispina (assembly GCA_023653785.1). Classification (NCBI taxonomy): domain Eukaryota; kingdom Metazoa; phylum Echinodermata; class Ophiuroidea; order Amphilepidida; family Ophiodermatidae; genus Ophioderma; species Ophioderma brevispina. The sequence continues at coordinate 13,794 of JAMKCH010027381.1, read as the reverse complement.
CGAAGGAGCAGTCACCTGGCTTTTTAAAAAAATTAAATGCTTGGATGCTGTAAAAAGGTACCAAAGTGTTTGTCTTGTCACAAGGATAAAAAGGTATACTTTGTAATACTTACAATGTAGGTTACGGAGATATAGACAAAAATAGCAATGTCAAAGGGCACCATGAAAGGTTAAATGAAATTTGCTCCGATTTCTTTAAAATGGGCTCAAAGTGTTTGAAAACAGTAGTTTTCTTAACTCCCGTTATTTGGAAATCTTCTTATTCCAATGTCGATAACAAATGCATCATCTTGGTGCACAAGATGACCCCCAAAACTAATACATTATACACAAATTTCTATTCAGGCGATCCCTGGCGACGTCATACCCTGACCTCACCGGCGATCCCATCATGCTCGTCTTCTTTCCCACAACCCCTAGGGCTCACTATCGGGCGGACAACCTCGTGGGGTGGGTGGGAAGGGATCGACATTGGAAAAAGGAGATTTCCAAATACCGGGAGTTAGAAAACAATACTGTTTCAAACCAACACTCCCTAATATTTGAAATCTCTTAGGGTTTCCATGTCAACTAATAAACAAATTGCATCGAACATTGAAAAACCCCTTTTCCAGACTAGCACAGCACATGCCGTAGGTAGTTGTCGCCCGAAAAGAAACTAACACGATTCGAATAGAAAACCCAAGGGTTAGAAACAAACCCAATGGCGAACCCAAGGGACGGCCGCGGGTAAGCACCACACTTGAAAACAGAGTGCGAAAGCTTAATAAAGGCTAGGACAAGTAGGCCCCACTTTCGCCTCCCGTCCACATATAACACTGGTAACTGAAAGCGTCTGAATTTATATAGGCAAAAAGGTAAATCTGGAAAGGCTGTGGATGATGGGGAATAATTATTAAGCTTAATTCAGGACATACATTCAGACACTTTGCCCACCCAAAGTTAATTTCTGCCACCGCATGAACACACAATCCAAAATTTAAAAAGAAGCCATGGGTGTAAACAACATTAAGTGCTGCCTACTGATATTACACAACCTCAGGCTTGTAATTATTGTCCGATTGTGCCAAACCCCAAATCTATAATCCCGTTTAGTCAGTTGATTGCTTTTCATACAATGCAGTTTGGGTGCAAGTGTCTGAACTGGTGTCTGAATTTTGTTCTGAATTTTGTCTGAAATTGTAGGAGTAACAATAGTATTCCTCATTGTTGTGAGTGACTAAAAATTCAGACATTTGCAAATTCAGACGGTTTCAGTTACCAGTGTAAGTTAATTCCGGTTAAGTCCCGGGAATCGACTCACCTTGAACTCTATCATGCACTCATATCCCCAATGTATGTTGTTATGAAGCAATTGGATGAGCGCCAGGGGGCCAACCCGTATTTATGATTGTTCTAGGCGGAGGCCACTTTGAAAGGCAGCAGAACTTGCCCCAGCTCTGGTTGAATGAGCTGTGCTAGCACGTCGCCGGCGTTCACCCTGGCTCGGGTTGATAACCTCGCAGACCCAACGTGCCAGGAGTCTCTTCGAGGCCAGCCGTATGCGTCGGTCCTGGTTATCACAACAGCTGCTTGATCTACCCTACCACGAAGGCCCTTGTACGGGAGAGGTAATATTTAAGAGCTCTTAACGGACACCACAGTCGGTCCTCCCGACGGAAGAACCAACTGACCATTCATGTCCAGTAAGACAATGGCGGGGCCCTGAAGCCATGTCGTTCATACTGGAGAAGACACGGGCAGAAATGGAGAGTGGCACAGAAACGTCCAAAATCTATAAATTTCCCCACTGACAATGCGTGCGTTATTCGGAGGCGCGACAGCCCGACGGCCATCGCCAGCAGGAAAATAGTTTTGGACGTAAAGGAGGCCAGACTGGCGGAACCCACGGTTCGTACGGTACCCCTGTGAAACTCCGTTAGGGGCGGTTGGCAGATCCCAACCAGGCATAACTGGCCTAGTTGGCGGCCGGGGTGTTAATTAAATGCCAACAATAGGCGGTTCAAGGACTCATCACCTCTCGGTACAGCCAAGGGGCCGTACCTCGGTATAGAACTGAATCGCCGATCTGTAATTCTTGATTGTGTTCGAGTCTAGGCCACTACTGAATAAAAAATTCAGGAACAGTTGCGATCTGACGAACAGAGGAAGTGGCCGGACAAATTTTCGTCCTGCAACACTTAGCGAAGACCCACCATCATCCAAAATAAGTGAGTGTGTGGATCTTCGCCAACCCTGACCACAAGAGCGGCAGCGTAACGAGGAAAGGCCTTGCGTCGGAAACGCTTCATGACAGCGGCCAAGCTGTCAGTGAAAGCGTCACCAGATTCTCTGGACAATCCGCAGAATTCTCCCACAGGACATGTGAGTACCGCGGGAGCGTTTGCTTGGCATTCCCTGAAGCAGGTTCACCGCGGTGACGAAACCAGGCTGACGGGCCAGAAGGGGGCCACCACGAGTATAACGTCGCAGTCGACCCTTACGACAATGTATACCCATCGTGGGATCAGGGTGGAAAAGGTGGGCGTACTGGCCCTTCATCCCCGGCCAGTCAGAGACGGCGAGAGCATCCAACGCACACGCTCCGGGATCGCGTCCAAGGGAGCAGTACGTCGGAAGCTACCATCGCTACCCGATGAGACGGGACCACTACTCTAGAGAAGTGGTCCCGCCCCGGATAGACAGTCCGCAGTAACATTGTGAACGCCCGGATGTGGACAGCTGTTATGTGATCTCCCTCTCTAGCACCACTCGATCAGAAGTCTCGTGTTGAGGCACAGAGTGGGAGATCTAGTTCCACCCTGCTGGTGATGTCGACACCCCCGTGTTGTTGTCGGATCTGATGAGGATCTAGCAACCGGCCACCAAGTCCTGGAAATGATGCAGAGATAGAGTGAGTGATGGAGTGATTAAAGTTTTAACGACATCAACACAAGTGGTTATATCGTGTCATTACATTTGTATTTAACATAAATATAAAAAAACACGCTAAGATTAAACTTCATTCAATTCAAATTACAATTAACAATTACCAAAAGGATAAACATCATTACAGTGATGAACCAGAGGATCACCTATCCATGGTATAAAACAAGATTAAACCAATAATTGCAAGATACACTTAGAAAAACATGCATCAATAAAAAACCAGTTCAAAAGATATACTGTAAATTTTATAACTATTACAAATCATAGACTGATGACAAGGTCATCACTCATCCCATCTACCAAGCAAAACACTTCAACTTCAAATACAGATAATCGACACAATTCCATCAGAACATGCAAACATGAGCATCCCTTTACAGACCAACTAGTTGTCTCATACAGTGTACCATTTTATAAATGGCTACAATACACTTGGGCATTATGCCCAAAAACTGATAGATTTTAAATTACACAACATAACAGTAGAAAACCCTAATACATGCTCTTTTACTATTACAAAACCAAAATAAATAGGTGGTCTACATATGTACCAAATGTTAATTGATAAATTGTTTTTCAATGTGGAATTGATTTTTAAGCTACATCGTACTTAACGAGTACTAATACAACAGAAAATCTTAAAATTACAATTACACAGTCGAAAATCATTACACATTTATAATATATCCTAAATTTAATACAACCGTCTGTTCAAAAACAGACGAGTGCCCCTTTAGTCGCCTTTACGACATGCAGGGGAACAATAGGGCCAATTCTTAAACCCGAACCCGCAGGGGGCCCATTTAGTCGCCTTTTACGAATGCAGCGGAACACATCGGGCCAATGCTAAACCCCGAACCCGCCAGGGGGTGATTGCAGAGATAGAATCACCGCTTTCAGTTCCAGGGACATGATGTGAGGAAGAGGATGATATTCAGAGGATGACCAGCGGCCCCGAAACTGTCTCGTCCCGAATGTGACCGACCCAGCCCTGACCCGATGCATCTGTGGTCAGATCCGGCTGGGCTGGGAAGGAGGGAACTTCACGCCCCGGAGGAGATTTCTGGGCAACCTCCACCAGGATAGAGAGTCCCTCACAATGGCATCATCGGGACCAGGTGGTTTACGCTGTACGTTGCCGGACGATAGTGCGCCGAAAGGTTTTTTTTTGCAGATGGATTGGGCGCATACGATGGCCGAAAGTAAGGCACGATGTCCACGAGGCTGGCCATGAGACCCACACCCGGAGCCCAAGCCAAGCACGAGCTGGTGACCACGGAAAGAGGCGTAGCGCTTGAATGACAGTGGCTACACACTTCTTCGCTGGGAATACACGGCCATTGCGCGAAGACCCAGCTGCGCTCCCAGAAGAACTGGGCACTGGTCGGCTGGAAGTTGGATTTCGATAGGGTCACGATGAACCCCAACCTTTTCGTGACCTCCTGCCCCACCACCCACTTGGTGTGGGCGAGAGCGAGGTCCCTCGTCGGGCTGTAGATCAACCAATCGTCCAGATAGATACAAAGGTTGATCCCCTGCCGTCTGAGAACCGAGCCAACGGCCTTGACCACATGAGTGAAGACTCGCGGCGCCGTGGACAGGCAGAACGGGAGGCACCGGAACTGGTACGCTTCTTGTTCTATCTGGAAGCGTAACCAGACTTGGTTCTCCCGTTCGATTGGGATGTGGAGGTAGGCGTCCTTGAGATCCAGAGACGTTGCCCAACAATTTTTGATTGGGCAACGGAGAGCGTGGACCAACGTCTCCATCCGAAATTTCTTCGGTTTGATGAAGACGTTGAGTGGCTTCAGATTGAAAATCGGCCGCCAATCGCCCGTCTTTTTGGGAGCTAGGAAGAAGCTCGACCAAAAGCCCCCTTGAGAATTGAGGGGGATCGGAACGATTGCCTGCTTGCGTCGAAGGTCCGCTATTTCTTGTAGCAGGACCTGACGCTTCTCTGGATCTACGGGGAGCCGCGTGACCTTCCTGACAGAATGACGGGGTGGAGGAGCCGTGAACTCCAGACGGTAACCGTCGGAGACTACACTCCTCACCCAGCAATCGCCGACGATTTCTCGCCAGCGATGCTGATACTTGATTAAGCGGCCGCCCACCGGGGGATAACCCCCCGGCGGAAGTTCCGTAGGCAAAGGCCCTGGAACAGCGGCCGCCAACCCGTCAAACGCCAGACTCCTTGCGAGAATGCTTGGAGGACTGGCTCTTCCCCTTGCCGCGCTTCCGCTTGCCCCCAGACGTCCCGGAGGACGCCTTAGAGACTGGCGGAGCAGCGGCAGCGGAAGTTGTCGGTGTGGCCAGCGAGGGCTTGGCTGCCTTCCTCTTAGAAGAATGCTTCTTCTTCGAGGCGGCAGCCTTGCCCTTCCCCTGTACCTTGGCGAGCCCAGCCTCAAGGGTCGACTTGCTTACGGGAATTCCACGAGAGAACTCCATTCGCTGTCGATCATGTCCCGGTGAATCCCCGCCAGTCCTACACGGTAAGATAGGCAAGGGGACTCTCTAGTACACGATCGATGGCGCCAGCAAGTCGGGTGGGAATCCCACTCAAAACAATTGAGCGGCATTCCCCCACAGAGCAGTCTGGTCATTGAAAGCGATAAGCCCCACCCACCGATCCACCAGTAACTCTCAAATTAATTTTACTCTCGAAGGACCTAATTTACAAAAAAGACAGTCCTTCAAAGAGAAGGACAAAAAAGGAATTATTGGCAAAAGACCAAACAAAGAAGAGGAATTACTAAGGTAACGACCTGGCTTCAAGGATGTGACTTGGAGGTAGGGAATTATCGTGTCTAGCCTATTGAGACGCTGGCACAAAGGGCTGGCTGGATCACGTAACTAATGCATAAAGAACGCCTTATAAAGAAATGAATCGATTTAAACATTAAAGATTACTTCTAAAGAAATGGTCTGGACACACCAATCGGATTAGCTTGTCTGGAAACAAAATCTGTAAGGCACACAAAAGCAATTGAGTAAGAAAACTAGGACCATGCAAAACATGATTAAAGTATAGTGAATGACTGCAGTTTAAAGATAAAAACACCTTCGAGTAATGGACGTTTGTTCGTAGAATTTAAAACATGGATAAATAAAAGCCAAAGTGGTAAGGGCACGCCTCTCCGCCAGGAGACGCTGTATTACCAATCGCATCCGCAACAGTAACCACATAAAGAGTGTGACCACCACAGAACCAATCAAATGACTCAAAGTAGTTATAGTTATATGGGGAAAATTTACCGGGTTCCGAAGTTGGCAGTCCAAATCTGGATCCTGCGGCTTCAGCGAATCTGGCCAGAAATCCCAATCCAAAAATCCTTAAAACGGACTCAGGACATAATTAACGGTAAACTTAGAGTTTTCACCCTAGTCCTGGAGAACAACTACCAGCCAAACCTGGAATTTCTACTCGAATAGGGAGCTAACAGCTACATCTCACCGGTCATGTGCGACAGCCCCAAAGGAAAGAGGAACGAGCATGAGGGATCGCCGGTGATAGTCAGTGGTATGACGTACGCCAGGATCGATCTGAATAGAACTTGTGTAATAGTTTTGGGGGTTTTGGGCACCAAGATGATGCAATGTTATTATCAACATTGGAAACCTAAGGAGATTTCAATATGGGGGATTGTCATCTTTCCTCAAAGACTTCACCAAAAGCATTTTGCACCCTCTAACATTTAATTTAAATTCGGAAATTAATGAGGTCAATGGGGTGGACCTTGTTTGTCATTTAATATCGATAAACAAAAAAATGAAAAAGGCCCCAAAAAAGAGAAAATCTGCGCAAAAATACCCCAAATAGGATTCCAAAATCAATGTTAACCATGGACAACCTGTTTCAATAAAATTGAAATTTAATGCCTGGTATGTATACATTTTGGCATATCGGTCATTTCACAATCAGTGTGCTAACTGTTGTACCCTGAGGGTCAAAATGCGAAGCTTACTTTTATTGTTTTTCAACTAAAAAAAGTACCACAATATTGATCAATTTGATTAATTACTGTTTGGCGCTTAATAATGGCAAAAGTGTAATTTTTTGTTAAAAATGTTGGTATTATGAAATATTGAAATGATTCAAAAATCAGTTATTTTTTTTTGTGAAAATGAAAATCCCATTTTTTCCAACTTGCAAAAATTTCAGCAAAAGAGATACTATTTAATTAAAAAAGTCTATGATAGTCTTCAAAATTTACACTGCTTTGACGACTCCTGGTTGAATCCTAAATATGTGGAAGGGAGAGCACATTTGATGGAATAAAATTCATATCAATCACATTTTTATTTTTAAATATGGTTTCAGAGCCAATCCCCATCATGCTCCCTGTACTAACATTCTCAATGCATGGTTCTTCCTGACAGAAGTTGCAGAAAAATCTGTAATTCTTAACAAAAGTTGAAGTTTACACTTGCAGTCGTTTCGGATGGTGGACAGTTAACATTGTTAACAATGTTCGAAGTGACAAAGATGTTACCGGGCTTTTTTTGATAATAATGAGACAACTGACTCTAATTTTGAATTGCAAACAAAATATTATTCCTTCTAAATTCTAAGGAGATACAGATAGACTTCAAAAGGTGTCACAACAAAACAAAATTCTACAGGTGAAAATACTGTATAATCAATATTATCTACATTCAAGGGAAACTAAACATTGTGTTAAAAAAATCCAATCCATGTGAGACTCATTGTGCGAAGTCTTCAAAGTTACTCCCTGAAAAACAAATTACACGTTTTTTACGAAAGATTTTCAGTATAAAATTCTTAGAACTTTGCCAACTACACAGTCGTTTCGGAGGTGACAAAGATGGGGGTGTCATAAGCTTGAAATTGTTTTCATGCCTGTGTTGATTTAATAACACAGAAGCTGGTTTCTAATTTTCATTTTAAACAGCTTATGCATTCTAGTTTACAACTAAAAGAGGAGAATTGCCTGAGGTGACCAAAAGAAAAACATTGCAGGACACTGTATTCACAAGGTTGGCAGGCCCAACAGCTGTCACCCTTGAACAAGCTCACCCCTGTAAATATAAAAATATAACAACCAGGTCAGAACAGAGTTCTTCACCGCGCCAGGCCCAGGGAGGACCTGTACTGGTATCTGGTACCATACCGACCTGTCCCAGGGCCGGGTTGTCGGCGCTAATAAACCAATCCCCCATCAGGTTGTTGTTAAGAAAAACCGATGCGTGAGGGTAAGCTGGTTCCCTGGTAGAACTAAAATAAAATCTACCTGTAAGAGCGCCAGCTCTGGAGAGCTAAAGGCGGTCATCAAGCACTGCTTTACATGCTGCTTGCTTTTGGGGGAGGGAATCCCCAAAGGCTAGGGCCCACCGCCGATAATGGTGATTGGCGTCAGGAAGGCATCCGGCCCCGGAATTTTAAAAAAACGCTCCAAGAAATCCTAAAGAAGGACCAAATACAAGAGGGCACCAACCAGCCGGAAGGTTGGGGGGGGCGTCACCTACCCCAAAGAAGACAGGTGAAAGAATCCCCACGGGCCGCGCAAGAGTTGCTTGCATCATGACGGCTTAAAACCTTGACGAGCGGCTCGGAGTGAGGTTGGAAGTTGAACGTAGGGGCTATGCGAGGGAAAGCGGTGGAGATTGCGAAGAGTTAAGGAAGAGGAAGGTGATTGTGTTGTGTTACAGGAAGTGAGTGGTGGAGAGGGGAGGGGCTTCAAGATGGTGGGAGTTGAGGAAGGAAGTATAAGTTGTGTGTGGGCGGGAAATAAGGAAGGATTGGGGGGAGTGGGAGTAGGAGTTACTTGGTTAAGAGGAACTGTGCGAGAAGGTTGTGGAGGTTGAGAAGGCACAGGAGGTGATAGGGGGTGGTGATGACGTGGTAATGGCTTTGCGGAGGGGTTAGTGAGGCCCATTTGCGGGTATGCATCGACAGAGCGGTTAGAAAGCATGATGAAGAGAAGGAGCAGTTTTATGATGATGATGGCAGGGGGAATGGGATTATGCAAAGTGTGTGGGTGAATAGTTCTCGTGTTGGTGATTTCAATGGCCATGTGGGAAAAGGGATCTACGGGTTTGGGGTGGGTTCAGGAGGGACGGGTTTGGGAGAGGAAACCTGGAAGGAAAGGATGTGTTAGGTTTTGTGATGAGAAGGGAGATTGTGCATCGCGGAATACGTGGTTGTGTTTTAAGAAAGAGGACAAAATGGAAAGTGACCGTTAGTGAAGGAGGAAAGAGTCAGAGATTGATTTTTGTGCTTGGGGGTAAGGAGAAGAGAAATTTTGAAGAATGTTAAGGTAATTCACCTGGAATTACAACATAGGTTGGTGTGGTGGCCGATGTGGACAAGGTGGGAAGGTGAAAAAAGTGGTGAGGAAGGTCGTACATAGTGAAGAGAAGGAGGAAAGTATGGAAGCTGAAAGAAGAAGAGACCAAGATGGAAATTTGAGATGAGAGTGGGCGAGGCTTGTGGGGGATGTGTCCGATCTGGGGGGTGTTTGAAGGAAGGGGTTACAGGCGATTGTGATGAAGGGTGTGGGAACAAGAAAGGGGGAGAGATAGGAAGATACGGGTTGGTGGAATGATGAGGTGGAATGATGAGGTGAAGGAAGAAGATGCGTGATTAATAAGGAATGAGGAGAAAGGTACCGAAGAGAATAAAGTGAGGTATAGGAGATGATGAAGCGAGCAAAGAAAGTGTTTGCGAAGGCTATGAAGGGGGAGGCTGAGAAGGGGTGAATGAGTTGAGGGAGAACCCAGGGCAGGTGTATGGGTTAGTGAAGGCAATGAACGGAAGACGGGATGTGAGGGGGGAGTGTGTGTGGGAGGGGTGATGCGAAAGTGGAGCTCGGTGAGAGAGATGGGGGCAGGGTATGAGGGCGCATGGGAGGAGAATCATGAATGGGGAGAATGAATGGGTCGGGGGGTGGGGGCTGTGTGGTGGAAAGGGCCGGTTGAGAGAGTCAGTCGGGAAGAAAGGGGAATGCAATTGGAAGAAATGGAAAACAGGAAAGGTGCGGGACCCTGGAAGTGAGGTTGTAATGATTATTGCGAGGGGAGAATAGGGATTGGTGTGATGATGGGAGTGGTTGTCAGAGGTGTGTTCGATGGAGGCGGAATGCCGGGTGTGGAGTGGGCAGTGTGAGTGTGTTAGTCTCAATTTTAAGGAAAAAAGAGGGGGGGGGGATTTTGAGGATGGCAGGAGCTATGTGTGGTGTAAAGTTGTTGGAGCATGCGATGTGAAAATTGTGGAGAGGGTACTAGAAAACAGAATTCGGAGGATAGGGAAAGTGGATGAGATGCAATTGGGTTTTATTGCCAGGGAAGGGAACGATCGATGCAGTGTTATTTTGAGGAGGTTGCAAGAGGAATATCCGAAGCAAAAGGGAAGAAGATGTAAGTGATTTGTGACATGGAGAAGCCTTGATCGTGTACCGAGGAAGTGATGGCGTGGGCAATTGAGGAAGAGGGCAGACCGAAGTGGTGGTTTAGAGCGGCGAAGGAGCTGTATGAAGGAGCAAAAAACAAGAGTTAGAGTAGGGTCGGAGTTGTCTGAGGAGTTTGCGGTGAAGGTGGGTGTTGCACCAGGGTTCTGTGCTGTCGCACGTGGGTGTTTGCAATTGTGGTTGAAGTGGTTACGGAGAGTGCAAAAGAAGGTTTGATTGGTGAGATTTGCTGGATGCTGATGATTTAGTTAGTTTTAATGTGGAGACAATGGCAGGGTTGAGGGAGGAGTTTTGGAAGTGGAAGAAGGCATTTGGGAGTGAGGGCCTGGGGGTGGACCTTGGGAAGACGAAAGGATGGTGAGTGGGAGGAGGGGGAGGTGTTAGTGAGTAAGGTTGACCCATGTGGAGGAAGGGTGGAAAGGGGGGTGGGGGCAAATTCAGTGTGGTGTGAGAGAGGTGGGAAATGGATTCAGGAGGAGATGCACACAAGATGAAAGAGGGACCCAAAGTTTGGCAAGGACTTTGTGTGTGAAGATGCAGAAGGGGAAAAAAGTTGAGGGAGTGGGGAAGAAGGTGGAAAAGTTGTGTGATGAAGGTGGAAAAGTGAAGAGTTCACATAGTAGGTGACAGGATTAGTGAGGGTGGTGGAATGTGAGGCGCTGTGATAGACAGTAGAGTAATGTATGGGTGGGTGAAGGGTGAAGTTTAGAAATTGGAGAGTGGTACTTGGAGAGAATCTCTTTGAAGATGAAAGGGATGGTGTAAGGGAGTGGGGTGAGATCAGTGATGCTGTAGGGAGTGAGACATGGTGCAGAGCTGGAAATATTGAGATGGGGATTTTGAGAAAGGGCAGAGCAGAGAGAGAGCAATGGTGAGAGCAATGTGTGGTTTGTGAAATTGGACATTGAGGGATAGGAAGAAGAACTGGGATTTGATGCAGATGTTGGGTTTGGAAGAGGCGGTGGAATGACCCGACTAGCGAATGGGTAGATGGCTGGGCACGTGCTGAGGAAGGATGAGGAGCATGTTTAAAAAAGGGCTTTGAGTGAGGTGGGTGGTTGAGGAAGAGGGGCGACCAAAGAGGCAATGGAGGAAGCAAGTGGAGGAGGAGAGTTAGGAGGTTGGGTTGAGGATGGGGGAGTGGGAGATGCATTGATCGGGCGAAGTGAAGGGGGATAGGGCGATTGCTCGGATACGAATGTGAGGAATCGGCACCCCGGTTGTGCGGGGACAAACCGGATTTAAAAACTTTGGTTGTTATACCTACTACTACTAAAAACTCACTTGGTGTGCTCACTCTTGAGCCATTTTTAACCAAAAACATGAAAGTGGCATAAAAAACATCAAAACTTGTATTTTTTGTTTATTGATATTGTTGTTTTGTATTTTGAAAAAAATATAATTTGGAGGGCCATGATTTGAGAAAAAAAAAATATCATTTTGGAGGCAACATTGTTGTTAACACAAATGAGAAGGGTATTCTCATCCGCAAGAACATTAGAACTTAGAATTTGTCCTATTTTACAGTTGCTTGTGTTCCATTTCAAAGCTCCATTTTCATTCATGTTTTCAATTCTGATTTCCAGTTTTATTTAAATCACAGCCATGATTACGGTACCAATTGTAACAAGTTTTGTTTCTTAAAAGATCTTCAGTGGTGTAACCAGCTTTTTTTCAGGGGGGGGGGCACATATTTTCAGGGGGGCAAGCATATATTAAAATTTGTTAGTATAGTATATGGCCTATAGATGTAAACCACCAATTTTTCAGGGGGGCAAGATTCCCCACAGGCCCCCCACCCTTCTCTAAGTATGCGACTGAAGATGTGATGTGTTGCTATGTGTTAGCAAAATAAAGAAAAAAAATGCTGCAGGGTCATTCCATGCCAAAACAGAGTTCACCGTCTTTCTGATTTCCAAGATCACAAGATCACCAAAAAAATCATGTTCTATTGTTATAGCAGCCTGTCGAAGTTTATGACTGAGCAAAATTCAGTCATTTGGGTTGACAACAAAACAATGTCATTCTATGAGACATCTGCTGAAATTCTAACATTCCAGCGCATTACCTGCTTCATTTGTTGATATGTGGCCACTCCCATTGATCAGAGTGATTATGTTACCTGTAACTAAAGCTTCAATGGTGACCCCCTTTAATTTCTAGGGATCACTAGCATGAATTATTTCTGCTGAAGAGTTTTGAAATGCTAGCTCTGAATGATTGTATGACAGAAGAAAAAAATGCCTTCTCAAAGGTTGGGAACCCTAAAAGTTGTCTTATCACTAAAATTACCCCTCCCAAGTTCACCTCTTTTTTATGTTTGTGTTGATTGTACTTTGAGTAGATTTCTAATTCTTTTGCATCTGATAGAGTACACTTTTATTTGAAATATTTGCATTGTTTCAAATGCATTTTTCCTCCATCTATATTAAAATGGGCTAGGTCAGTACTATATGTACAGTATTAAAAGGGTCATGCCCTCAGCATATAAGCATAATCTTTGAACTTTATTGCATATTGATATACTAACCAGATGGTCCAGACCTATCACTGTAATTTGTTGAAAAAAGGAGTTTTGACTATTTCAGTCCTAAGAACATATAGTATATGATAGGGATATGTAAATATTGTACTGTTGTAAATAAAGTTATTGGCAAATCATTTGGTGGAGCAAAAGTACAAACACAATACCATTTAGCATTTATAATACAATGTAAAGTCTATAATTTAGTGTAAAGTTTACTTCATCTGATGCAAAAAAAAAGTATCTTGAGCTGCATGCTGTGACCTAGCAGTTCCGGTTAATTTTTATAGACTTCTTTTTTTATTCAGGCATCCTTAATTAAGGGAACCTAACTTTGAGGGCATAAAAAATTAGATTTCTTGCCTATATGATGAGTACAAACATGCAGTTAATGCATTTAGAGCATTTAGAGACCCTTCAGCAGCATGGATCAATAGCTGTGGGTGTCCCCCAAAATGGAAATACATAGTATTTCACATGATGAGGGGGCATTCTACAAATCAAAATTGTTGGTATTGCTCAATTTGCACTGGCTGGTCAACAGACCTGTGCAGTACAAAGTCATTTCTGATTTACTTGCAGAGACAATGCACTTAAAATAGTAATGTATTTAATTTTGTGGTCAACTGAAATGTAATAATCTTATGAAGCAAGCAACAAAACAAAATTACAACATACTTTAAGATAATCCAATTACATACTTTAAGGTACAATTAAACTCATGCAAGAGAACTAGAGGTCTCTGGTATATGCTATGCATCCGTCCTGTCAAGTTTTGGTAATTTTAGTGACTGGTTCACCATTTTTTCTCAAGAGTCAAAATTGGAGTCAATCTCAAAAGTAAGGGTCAAAAACATTAAAGCAACATAATATCAAAAACTTAAGGTCTAGGGGCATTTATCATAATGGGGTCAG
>JAMKCH010027380.1:0-29536 GCA_023653785.1 Ophioderma brevispina | reverse complement strand
CTTTACTTTACTTGTTTTATTTCATGGGCTTTAGCTTGAAGCATAAACCAGATCAACCCATAATTTTATTTACGAACCCCTTATCAAACATTACTGAAAAAAAACAATAATGAAAGCATAAATTATCAAATAATAAATACAAAAGTCATAAAATACGTACAATCATGGGAACCCCATCCGAGCGTGTAGTAGTAGTAGTAGTAAAACTAAAGTTTTTTTAAAAGAGACATAATGGTAGAAAAAAAATTGACATAATGAAAAGGACCCTTACGGAAATCACTTCCACTAGTTGAAAACAATTTGGATGTTTACATTCTGTAAAACCTAAAAACGGAAGAGTAGGGGGGAGGTGGCCGTTTGTGGCATTTCTGGAACCAGAATGCGACATTACTGCCGGCATTGACCAAACTTGAAAGCATGCTGTCATCAGAGCTCACAGACCATTGCTATTGTATATGTGCTAATCCCCGCTAATCCATCTTTCACACATTGCCAGATCAATATCTTACTACAAGCCTACGTACAATGCTGATCCGTCTGAAATACTTTTTGACTTGTCTCGCAAACATGCAGATACCGGTAAACTTCTGTCAGAGTGAATACCTTGTTTTTCTGTTCCAGAAATTGCCAACTTCCCTCCCCCCCCCCCCCCGAACTCTTCCTGTTTGTTTACAGCATGGTAACTTCAAATTGTGTTTTCAAAATAGTGAAAGTGATTTCAGTAAGGGTCCTTTCATTATTCAATTTTTTTTCATGCATTATGTCCCCTCTAATCCGGTTTTTGGTCCCCATTAACGGGGTGGCCGATTCCCTCTCACTTACAGCAATATTGCTGTGAGATTTTATTGGCAAAAGTATTGACCCGGATGGACCTTCCTGACGTCAATGTGCTGTATGAAAGCTCAGGGGGGGTGGTAAACAAATGCTCGTGAAATTACTATAGACCAGCAGCCCAGTAGGTTGATATCAAACAAATGAGGATACCAATATCTGAACACCGGAGCATTCACACGTACATGTTGTACCCTAACATATGCAAATATGGAGTCTGCTGAGGACGTTTCCCCCTTGTGGGTGCCAGGAGGGGGTAAGTTTTATATATACACGTGTCAAATATTTAAACTGCTAAAATTTGTTATCAGGAAACTGATTTCCAATTATTTGCATCTTATAGGGAGGGTGTACATGCCCCCCAGTTTACCTAGAATGCCTATGAGGAATTTTGTCCCTTCCCCCATATAATTACAAGTAATAACCGAAAGTGCAAAAGAATATTTAGATCTTTTTGCATTCAGGGAATATTTTAGTATCAACCCATATCGAAATATATTTGAAAATGTTTGACTTTTTTTGAATAAAAAATGACCTTCACAATTTATTTTTCATTTTCAAATATCTCAGAAATGAAGCATCAACAATAAGGCAGTCATTGACGTTTACTCTTGGATATTATAGCTATAAACTTTACAAACATAATCACATCAGTTTAATATGTGATTCCTGTAAAACTTTAACCCCCTGATGCTGCACGGCAGGGTTCCCCCAGTAGATATCCATATTTGGATTTGTTAATGTGGAGGGGGATAATGCCTTAAAATGTTCTTTTTGTGTTCAGATATTCCTACCTCATTCGATTGATCATACACTCTGGGCTTCCGCTCTAACTAGGGGTGGGTCATTATTTACGCCATGGGGGAATTGAGGATTTGAGGGGGGGAACACGAAATTTTTGAAAGAGATGGGGGAACGTGAATTTTTCATCAACGAGAAGAGGGAACATGACCTTAAATGGGGAAATCATCATATCAAGAGGGGATGGGTGAAATTTTTGACGGAAAGCGAGGGGGGGAACACGAAATTTTTTGCCAAAGAAAAAGTTGAAAATCCTCCATTTCCCCCCTGGCCATAAATAATGAACCGCTCCCTAAAAAAATAGATGACATCTCACCTTAGATGTCTGCTTTATTACATATGCATTGACAATCCCATGTGATACCAGTTTCCTTATCTTCTCAGGGGCGACCGTTGGGGTCAATGAGCTGAAACCTTTGCATTCGTCTCACCACTGCAAAGTGGCTCTTAAGACTGCGCATCTTTGACCACAACTGCTGGTTCCATTTGACTTGCAAATATCTTCAGGTTTGTTATAGTAAATTTGTGTTGTATTTGGCATGGGGAACTGGTCATGG
Source organism: Ophioderma brevispina (assembly GCA_023653785.1). Lineage (NCBI taxonomy): Eukaryota > Metazoa > Echinodermata > Ophiuroidea > Amphilepidida > Ophiodermatidae > Ophioderma > Ophioderma brevispina. The sequence continues at coordinate 27,347 of JAMKCH010027380.1, read as the reverse complement.
TACTCATGTGCATTGGCAGTGTGTCTGTACATAATATCTGCCAGAAAAATTAGAACACTTTTTTCTGAAAAAGCTGGAAAAACTTGACTACAATCATGCAATTTCACTTCACAGCCATATTTTTATACACAGTGCAACTCTCTACTTCACCATGTGTACTCTTGGCTCAATTCCAAGGGTACCCATTGCCTGTCATGGCCGGGGGGTCCAGCGGGCAACACCCATGTAGGGGTTAAGTGGACAGTGACCCCTGAAGCCCAAGGGCTTTATACAGTTAAAATGACATTTAGGGGACCATTTTATTTTAAGATGTCAATTGAACACATCATAGTTATGAATCTACATACATTTTCTATGAAATTTACATTGTGAAAATGGAATCAATTTATTCTGAAAAAATCTGAGAAAATAAACAATGTGATAGCATACACGGAACTTGCAATGTATAGTTTGTCTGCTTTATGTCCAACTTTTCAACGTGTGAATCAGCTGTAAAATGAAATTTGATTGCTGCTTTCCCCGCGACTTCCGTAGTTTATCAACTTGTCACAGAGCATGCACAGTGCTTTACAAGATAAAGAAATGTTTAGCAGAATTTGCCAAGGTTGCAGAATTCAGTAAAATCTTTCATTTTAACCTTACTTTTTCCTCCAGCCATGTCCACTTCCATTTATCTTGTGCAGTTTGATCAAATTCGCGAACAAGTTGTTCTTGATTCCTGTCCAACATCTTCACCATTTTCCTCAACTAGCTTCAATTTTCCAACAGAACAGATGTGATTTATCACCGCAAGCACATCTTGCATGCCTCACACACACTCTCGTGCAAAACAATATTGTGGTTAATCATAGGATATCGCAGTCAGAGATTGGTTGTTTTGACTGTTGAAATTATCAACCAATTTCATTTGCCGATAGTAATTTTCAAGCATTTGTTCAGGTGACACAAAAATTGTGCAAATGAAAATGTGGGAAATTTCTCACCTTTCAATACCTTCCAATGTGTCTACTCCCAGATCTTTGATGGTCTGGAATGCATTATCCTGGGCTTGTCTAACTAGCTTCTTGTCAGCATTTTTATCTGTAATCACTCGGAATTGAGGAAACTTTTTCACCTTTTTGACGTATATTCTGCACATACATAGAAAAGTAAGATCATATGCATATTACTAAATAGGAGAAGACAGACTCATAAAAGCACCACATGGGAATAATTTACTGCCACTCTAAGTTAACTAATCATAATAACTTTCAGGCAGTGTAAATGCCAGCCACACCTAAATTAATGGAAGGCTCTTCAAATTAAATTTATCAAAACATCCACGCAATGGGGAGGATGGAACACAACAGAAAAGAAAATATACAATAAATACATACCAAGCCATACTATTAAATTCCAGCACATTCTATTGGAGGCTGATGCTAATGTGAACGTCATTGAAAACCCAGATGCATGTGTCTCGAACACCTCATCACAAAAGCCCTATGGCTTTTTATGGTGTTTCTACGTGACCCACTTTGTAGGCCTCAAGTGGATTACACAGGGGCAAAGTCCCATGCAGTGGCTGGGTTTTAGTGTTTTTGAAGCCCCGGGAAGAGCTTCAGGAGCACAGGAAATATTCAAGGACTTTTCTGGCAATTAATTTTCAGATTTCATGTTTTTTTTTTTTTTTTTTTTTTTTTTTTTAAAATTTCAAATCAGAATATTCCTTATTTTTTTCAACTAAAGAGTTCAAATAAGAAATGATTCCTATCAAAGGGAAGGTTTGCGGTATGGAATGTTTGGAACCATGAAGTTAACCAGTCCTACAAGTACAAATCCTCAAATGTTCACAGAATTATTATTCCCCTTCAGTACAACAAAGTACCGTATTGTTTCTGCCAACATAATACTCCAGTCTTAGGAAAAGTAGGCCAGACCAAAGTGAACCATTTTTGACTGTAAAAGCTCTTGCAACTAGCAGGATCGTACAAAGTCTTTAATTGTAGAGTAAAAACAGGTTCCATCTACTGGAGGACCAAGGAGAGACTGCAACTCAAAGTATGAGCGGTTCTTACTGCAAATAACAAGCACAGAGAGGGTCATGCCTGTGAAGTCCAGAGCACGTAGGATACGCTACTCAAAAGACCTCGCGGGTGCAGTATCGGCTAGGGAGCAAATCAAAGTTGCCTATGATGGTTACCAATTGGATACCTCGGATGGAAAAGACTGCGTACAACAATCTGCCAAAAAGAACCTTGAAAGGTTCTACAACCTTGTAATAGAGGAAGATCTAAACTGCAAATTAAGGAATGTGGAAGAGGCTCAGGTCAACAGCAAACATGGAGAGAGCTGGAAACTGATAAATGAAATTACTGAAGGAAATCCTTCTGCCAAAGTACAAACTAGAAGGGCAAACTCAACAGGAGAGGGTACAGAATTGGTACAGCCATTTCATTCAAGACTGCTGGGTAGCCCTCCTGACCTCGAGGATGAGTATGAGGAATCCAAAACCATTCTTGAAGATTTGAAACAGCCAAACAGGACCTTTTGATCAGGAAGAATACAACACATCTGCAAGAAGTCCATGGTGGAAGGTAAAAGTTGTGGAGAAGATGGCATTCCTCCTGAAGTGTTGAAGCGATGGTATCTTGATGGGATACATGATTTCTGCCAACCATGTACTGCTGGCAGGAGAGAAGCCAGACCCTGGTCCATGCTCAACCTTGTCCAATTCCTAAGTCCTGGAGAACCTTAGTAAAGTGAGGCAATTAACCGGGTATAAAAGTTAAGCCGCTTGTTGCTAAGACTTTCAACAGGCTGTTACTCAACCGAATTAGACCTATACTCGACGATCACTTGCGCAACAATCAGAATGGATTCAGTTTGAAGAACTACAGTGGGCCCAATTCTTGCCCTTCGTAGATCATTGAGGTGTCAAAATGAACAACCTGCCTGCAATCATCACTTTTTATAAGATTTTAAAAAGGCCTTTGACATACCGCCACCGTTGCAATATGTTGAGATCTGAGGGCCTATGGAATCCCTGACCAGATTTTTAGCGCTATGGAAACGATGTATGAGAACACCAGGGCTAAATTGATCTCCCCAGAATGGCGATAACCGACCATTTGAAATCGCAGGAGTACACAGTTGACACTCTGGCATCAGTACCTATTTTGTTTAATTCTTGACTATGCGTTGAGGACGGCAATTAGCGGTAGGGAGGAGACACTTGGATTTCAGCTTGTGAAGAGGCAGAGCCCGTGCATCGGACCCCTTCAGTGCTCACAGACCTGACTTTGCGACGACAATAAGCCTTGTTGTCAGAGAGGGTTACATCAGCTCAGGAACTATTACAACAAGTCGAAGCTGCAGTTGCCAGAGTTGGGCTGAAAAATGCTGCAGGAAGACCAAATTTATGGCCTTCACCCAGACCAAGACTGTAAGATCGAACAAATGATGCACAGAGCTTGATGAATTGAGGAACTTTAAATACCACCTCGGCCCGTGGATGGAAAATCACAGAAAAAGGACACAGGTACGCCAAACACTGCCTGGAAAGCATTGCACCAGCTAAGCAGGATATGGAAGTCCTTCTCTTCCAAGGCCTCTGAAGTACCCGTATTTTTCCTGCCACCTTTGAGTCAGTACTTCTCTGCAATGGAACGAGGCTGGACCCCCACACACCAAGTTAGCAAAGGGCCATTGACGGTTGTTACAAACACCAGTTACACAAAACAAAACCAGAATCTGCGTATGGTGTAAACTCCACTTGAAACCACATGTGCCGAATACGAACCTTTATGGGCAGCTCCCAAAACTATCCCAAAAAATCATGGAGAAGAATGTGCCGCCTTCTCCTGACACTGCTTCGAGCAAAGCGAACCAGTCCTCCATCTTGATCAACTGGAAGCCCATGCATGGTAGGAGAAATCCCAGAAGACCAACCTTACTTACATCGACGTTGCAACAAGTCACTGAACTAGAGGAAACTGATGTCCAAACTGTCATGCAGGATAGGCGGATTTGGAATGCTTATTGGGGTTCGAGGACAATACTCGACTTAAGCAATCAGCAAGCAAGCCAACACAGTAACATTTGCAAACAGGGCAAGTCAAATGTGTGTCATACCTACAGAAATAGTGGTGTCTCAGTCTTGTTCTAAGCACTCTCATGGCAACCGTCAAAAGTCCAAGATTTGCATTACATGAATTGCTAAGCTTAGAACTGCATGTGTGCCAATTCAAGTTTGACATGCAAATGTTTCTGAAGAATCATCTGAAGGAAAATCTGCTTTTGCATAAATAACATTAATTTTCACAATTTTTGATTTTTTTCAGTTTTGCAAATTTTAATTTGTAGTTCAAACACTACATATAAACCCATGGATGTCAAACATCAACATAATTTTTACACAGGCTTTACAATCCAACATATAAATTAACACTGTGAAAAAACACCAGGGAAGGGCGGCCAAGAAATCCAAATTTCAGACGGCACCATTATGCAAATTTAACACCACGAAAAGCGCAAATCACCTATAAGACGAAAAATTCCTGAATTTTTTATATGTTGTCAGGAAATAGTTTCTTATTTCAAACCGTTGGAGTTGAAGAATCAACTCCACTCGAGGGTTATTTCTGAATGTTTTTGTATGAATAACGAACAAGGGACGAGGTCGTATGTGGGTCATGGAAACGACCCCTGACCGACGCACATCAAAGCACCCAAATTGGTTGTAGTTTGCACTCAGTGTTGTCTGTGATTTCTTTTGACATTTTTGGCGAGTTGCTATAATGAATAAGGCCTTGTGCCGCCACCACCTGAAAAACCCAAAACAAAATGTAAAAATTCTGCTATCAACTCACCTAAGCAGACATGTGACCTGAAAGCCCTTTCTACTATCATTTTTTTTGGCCGCTGCCCTTTCCGTCTTGGCCCAAATTGGCATTCCATTACAATGGCTCTGCTACCTGCAAATATTTCATATCAGAGAACTTTTAGGATCAACTTGCAAATCACCTGCATTAGTTGGGGTTATGCATGTTAAAATGTATGTTATAAACATGTGATCTTTGAGAGCCTGCTACTGGTATCCTGGTAACCAGTTACTACCGTGTCCTGGGCCAGAGTTGATGGCGACTAACCGTCACCCCCTCGGGTTTCTAACAAATCAGATGAGGTAGCTGTAGCTGGTTACCCTGGTTGAACTAAAAAGAAGATCTACCTACAAAGGTATCAGCTCTGGAGAGCTAATGACGGTCATCCCGTCACAGATGTCAGAGGGCATCTGGTAATGATCCGCTCCATACTCCCTACACAGCATATTGCTGTAAATTTGAGGTCAATCCGGATTCAAAACTTTGGTCTCACTACTACCTACTAATACAAATACAAATAAAATCAGAAGTGGGCCTACCAGGTAAAGAACCGGGAACCTTCAGCAACTGATGGAGAATATCAGCACTGATGGAGAATATCAGCACTGAATGGGAATATCAGCACTGACGGTGACTACCAGTGGGCACACTTTCCCTAAAAATAAGTATAAATTTACAAACTACTCCTTCAATTCTCATTCATCAAGAGTTTATTTAGAAATAATGTACTCGCAGCTAAAAAGCTGATTGCTAACACTATGTACAATATATAAACTCTTCCCTTATATCTTATAATTATAAAAATTTCTCTTTAATACTTTTACTAATAAAACAACATCCCAAAAACATCTAAACACCATCTCAAATCAAAAGTCCACACCACATGCCCACGTCCCACCTCACACTCGCACCCCAAACACAACCCACACGCTAATCCCTCATCCCGAACACTCCATACAAAAAGCAAACGTGCACAATTAAAATATTATTAATAATAACAATATTACATAACTTCATAATTTATTAACCCACAAAAACAGATAAGTTCTTAATTTTTGTGATTGGTACCGTTTCACATTTTAATCAGATATGGTATTGCCCTCTGGTCAACCTGTCGGTGCGTGCTCTAGCACTTGATAGCTCATGGGAATTTCGTAGGGAAACATTGGTCTCTTCCCATCTTGATTTTGGGAACCATTTTTTAAATTCCTTAGATTTTCCATGATAGACTTTGCAAAGTCTACAGCAAACTCGTTTCACGACGTTCTTTTCAAATCAGAATATTACAATTCTTAGGGCTCTTTGTAAGATGTATAATTGCGTGCATGATGATTCTACATCTACACTCCCTCTTCTGAATACGCGCTACTCAATATGTTGAATTCTGTGTAAACTTGCTGCCCACACTGGAACGGCGTATTCCAGAAGGGGGCGGATAAAGCCACATAGACTGTTATGAGATTCTTCATTGTAAACCAAAACGTTTCAGGAACTGACAATGAAGAGTCCTACCACTCCCCCCAGGAATAGACACAAGCTTGGCTCCATTTCATGTAATGCATTTGCACCGGTCTTTCATGACACATCTCTTTCATGAATGCCACTTATAAGCCCTATTTCTAAATAATCTTCTATCACTTTTTCAACCCCTTTCTCAATAGATTTAACCCCTGAGGTCTACCGGCTAAAATACATGCTGTATTTAGCAATTAGAGACAGGTAAAGAAAAGGCTTAAAGGTTTGTACAGATGAACAAAATATCTTATTTTGGTGTTAATTAAGAAGTCATAACATGTTATATCATGTAATGAGCCAATAGAGATACTGTAAGAAAGGTGGTAGACCTCGGGTTAAGTGTGTATCAACTGCATCCACACCAACAAGTGTGTTCCTGTTCATACATAGAGATAGAGTAATAAAAGCCTAGAGGTCGGACGGCCATCTTTGAAATCAGCGAGCTCACTGGTGGACCGCTTAATATTTACCGTCCCAGCCCATATACCTAAATTTAACAGACGGAAAATACACTTTCTCGTTGATTTGCTAGGCGACCCTCGAAATAAAATGATCCTTAGATATCCAAGACACATCATCATGTGGTTTGTTCAGAAAGTTTACCGTCGGAAAGATCGGGCACGGTGTCTTTTTTTGCAGATTCCAAATGGCTTCCAAAATAGCGTGGGCTATAGCATTTTCGTATTTGCTTTGACGAGTGTGACGTATTTAACACAGTAGTAGTGGCACAGTTTGTAATATTTTAATTAGTATGGAACTTTGACCTCAGTAAGTGCAAAACAAGTGGCTGCCTGCCTCTCGTTTTTTATTATTGGTACTCAGTGATAATAAACGTGTCAAGATTAACCGGGACAGTCAGAGGCCTTGTTCATGCGCAATACCTCTTACCTGAATTGATACTGGTATGCCATCATAAGGGCACATACTGAGACTCCACATTAGTCTTTTGGATGGTCTTTCATTAACTTTGAGACTGTCTTGTTCCCCCAGTAGCTACCCTTCTGCTGCTTGTTGATATTTCAGAGCAGGGTCTAGCTCCACTTCAGCTCAACATAACCACGGTATGAATCACCAATCTCCCTGCAAACATGATTCTGTTTAGAGTCAGTAAATTAATACCATGTCTGATTATTTTGCTAGCTGTGGTGCGCAATGATACAGCGCAGGACTCTTGATCATAAAACATTGTAATTGTGAGTTCGGCCCAGCTTAATCAACGTGTTTTGTGTCCCTGGGCAGATACTTAATTCTCATTGCCCCTTCGACCCAATGAAATATGGGAGCTGTTATGGGGAATATCACTATCTAAGTGCTATAAGCGTACGCTAATTTGGCCAGCATGACACCTAAATGAAGCCGACCATGAAATTCTGATGATTTCCTTATGGCAGCGTAATAAAGTGATGGCCTTGCACATGCGCATTGAAACCAACATTGTTGGTTTGCACTATTTGCCTAGTTGGTATTTTAATTATTCCTCCCCTATTTAGGGCGAAATTTGCTTTTGTTTATCCTCAGAAGGCGCTAGGGGCGAAATTGCATTTCCCTCTAACATTTCCCTTTGTATTTGCGGTTTATTCGTTTTTGAAAACAAATGGATATGAATATAATTTAATGCAAATGAAGGATAATCCCCCTATAATCACAAAGGAATTAATATTAATTAAAAAAAAGAAAAAACTCATTATAACCTTATGAATAATGCATTTTTTTGCCCTAACGTTGCTACTAGCCATTATTATAATTTTTATTATTATTAAAGGCAGTTGTCTTCATTTTTTGTTTTACAACTACTTTTTTTTGTTTTTATTAAAATATGCAATGAGCTCATCAATGTTCATACATGTCCAAAAAGTCTTCAGCACAGGGTCCCTCTTCATTTTCTATCACCGTGTCACGTTAGAAGTTCAATGAATTAGTTTAGTCTGTAGAGGTGGTATCTATGCTTTTTCTTCAAAATATGCAAATGACTACTGCTGCTCTCTATGTTTAGTCTCAAATCCCAGTACTTGGTGGTGCTATGTCAGAACATATACTACTAATTACTCACGTAGGTCAAGTCCAGTCCCCGGCGGCGTCCAAGCCAACAGTCGAGTCAAGTCCGAAAGTCTGGTGAATTTTGTTTCAAGTCGATCTCTGATTAGTCAGCTTATAGGAATGCTCCAATTGGACTGTTTACAACATGCAGTTCATTCAATCAAGGTTTCACTGCATGTCCTAAAGTAAACTGACTAAAATGCAATACACAGATATACAACCTTTAAAGAATTTCTTGCAATGTTTTTTCCAGCCCACTTTTCAGTACAAAGCATCTCACACATCTAGGATGTTCTCAATCTGCTCTACCAGTCGGGTCCGACCGTTTTGGTCTCACATCTCAAGCCTTTTTTTCAACCAATCAGCCAGAGCCCATATCGAACTTCTTCCTAGATTTGTCGGGTGAGTATTTGCAGGATATGTTTTGACTGACTTCTACTCTTTTGCCATTATATGTAGTCGAGGGCACTTGTGGTCCAGTGGATTGAGCATTCGCCCCGCACTCCAAAGACCTGTGGTTTCCGAGTCCCCCCCTGCTGGCCAACTTGTGTCCTTTAGTAAGGCGCTTTACCTCAATTACTCCTCTCCACCACAGGGTGTATATGGGTACCAGCATTAAATTGCAATGCTGGGAAAGTAACCGACTCTCTGTGCGGGAGGAGTGGCGCACCCCCCCCAGCACAAATAATACGGAGGGTCTTGCCCAAAACGCTCAGGGAAAGAGAGATGGCACTACCCGCGCACGAGCTTTGCTCGGCACTACAATTTTACTTTTTTTTTTTTTATATGTAGTAGCATTAAGTAACCCTTTTACACAGCTGTTTGTTACTAATGGGCCCACTTAGTGCACTTCAAAATTCCCTTTTAGCATATGCTTAGAGTTTCCCAAACTTCTAGTCTCATACCCAGTACTTGGTGGGTGCCCTTAAATTTGCGATGAGCTGAGAAAAATACAAGATTTCTAATGCAACCAAATCCTCAGGTGCGATTGTGCAAGTCAAAATATTTTGCCGAGATGGTGAGTCAACCGTTGAGGGATTGGGTAGTGATCATTTAATCAAACACTGGTCCTCATTCGAAATTTAAACTACTTAGTCCTCCAGGAGAACCAAGGATGTATATTTTTATTAATCGTTCCCTCTTTACCCTTGAGATGGCCAGCGCAACAAACCGATGGGTTTTTGAAAACCCATTTTCTGCTTGGCCGAATTCGGACCGGTGCCTTCGTATTACATGCACAGCTCTAAACGCCACCTGAGCTATCAAGCAGGGTCGGTAGAAGAACGAGAGAATCATCTATAGGTGTGAGGTCCGAAAGTGTCCTTAGCTTTCCTAGCGCGATAGCATCAGAACTGTATATTTAACATATACGATTATAATCGAAGCGAGACACCTTCGAACCTACACCTATCATGATATCTATCGTTCTTCTACGACCCTGCTTGATAGCTCAGTCGTTTAGAGCGTCGTGCTGTACTACTAAGGTCCCGGTTCGAATTTCGCCAAGCGAACATGGTTTTTTCCACACCATCGTGCGCTGGCCATCTCCAGGAAAGATGTAATAAAAATCTACACACTGGTCTGCATTTGTCGCGCTTCAACTAACCGCAACATCCTTGATCTAGTAGCAGCGGCCCACGGTGGACAATTAGGAGGCCGTGGTTTACCCGGCTCTTTGTCGGTCATCTTAGCAGTAAACTCTGTATTCAATTTTGCCTGACTTCTAGCCACCCTGGCTTCCTGGTCCTGAGCACTTGCATTACTTGACCAAGCATTTGACTATCTGCAATGAAATGAAATAAAATATCAATGTTATTGATAAAAGGAGGCATTGGGCATGAAGGCTAAAATTACTATCAGAAATTTTCTTCCACTGTAAAACAATATGTAGCAATTTTGTTAATTTAGTCACCCTGCTGAGAGCCAAACATGTTGTGTCCTTGGCAAGGGCCTTTATTTCTCTTACTTACTTTGTTAATGCCAATCCATATTTGGGGTAGTGTTATGCGTGCAGGAAAAAATGCCTATTTCCAGTGAGAGTAGTCATATTTCCAATGATTCCCCAAACTTCTATGTAATATCTTTTGTTCCTGAAAATTCAAACTTCCCTCCAAATGGTCAAATTTCCCCATGAAGGAGCTTCCTACAGTCCCCACTTTTTTCCACCATGGCTGTTAATGAGTACTATTATCATTAGTACTGATAGGATTGTATGCTTGGCCAGCCGCAGACCTAGGTGAAGCAAAATAATTGTAACAACTGAAGACAGCATAATATAATAACAGCAATAGTGCTTTTGAATCTGCTAAAAGGTGTCTATACAAATGGCACTATTATTATTATTAAAGAGAAAAACAATCTCACTTTTTGACAAGAATGAGTGGTAGGGTCAAGCCTCACAATATCATATAAACCCCTTTTATTGAATCTTCCACACAGCCCCCCCCCCCCCCCCCATGAAATGTTCTTTCATTTGGTCTTTTGATAGTAAGCTGAATCAGTTAACCTGACCTCTAATTCTGGCATGCGTATTGTTTGAGCTGCTTAGGTTTGTTTCAAATAGCCACAATTAGCAGTAGAGTAAATGAGCTTTATTCCATATAAGACTAGTTCCGTTAGGTGGTCTCAACCAACTTTAGGTAGGTACGCATACCGGAATTAGAGGCAGGTTGACTATTCGCCTAAGTAAACTAGGCCTATGACTAGAAATTTCTGTTAAAAGAACAGTTACCTACGGGAAATTTACAAGCACATCTGACAGGAAACCTTCTGACTCTATTTTAAATCTTGTTGGGTATACTCTTCGTCAGTAATTCTGAAACAAAATTCTGGCCTACGTGTGCCAAACCCGGAATGTGGTACGAAACGCTTGACCACGGGAACCAATACGCAAATTCAACAGACGTGCGCTGACCATTTGTTTTGCAGAAATTACGACGGCGATTATAGTTTGACCACATACCTGAGCACTTGCAGTAAACGGCAGCTGTTTGTGTACTTGTAGTACCATTGGTTTCACACTATTTGGATATATAGTGTGTCCAGCTTGAACTGCACTCTGAACCTCTACCACTTTGGTGACAGATTTGCCATCCTTGGGCAGGTTGATAGGAATCATCTGGATAAGGACAGACAAATAACTGAAGATAATACATCATAACAAACAGGCTTATCTAAATGTACCATTTCATGCCTACAGACATTCTTTATAGAGAAAAAAGGTGATTTTGATTTGCTTATATTTCAATATACAACATAGGCTGAATTTCATATTTGGGTCATGTTTTTTTAAGTTGGGACCCAATTGTGTTGCATGTGCATTTTCGGCAAACTACATGGATTTTACAGTTTTGTATGCTAGAAAACGTTTTACACTGTACCTTTTACCCCTAATATAGTAATATTTCTGATAGCTATTTACTCTGCCGATTTCAAGAAACACTACATTTGGCGTCATCATAACAGGCCTACGTACATACATATACAGGGTGTAACAACAAAATAAGTCCGAAAAGTGTCAGTTTATGGGTGTCACCCTAAACATACAGTGATGATACACTATTTTGCACTTGTTTTAAATTAATTACAAAATTGCCCACCAAGCCATGTACAACTTTTATCGGACAACTCCATCCATTACACATATACAGGGTGGTCCCAAATTAATGCAAGATTTCCTCTATTCTCCCTATATCTGCGGTACTGCAATAAGAAATATTTTCATGATTGAGATTGTTACTAGATGTAAATCAGCAAAGCAATCCAATTATAAAAGTTAGAAGAGAATTCGACAAAGAGTTTTCGTGAAAATTGCCTTTTTTGATCAAAATGGAGCACGAGGGCACTTTTTCAGATTGTCGCAAGCATTTGTTGTTTTCTAGATTTTTAGTTTACTGAAGTAAAGAGGATCACAATCTAGACATGCCTATGATATTTGAACCAAATATTCATGCTTGGTTTGTCCGTAGCACCCATTTGTAGCATGGTGCTCCTCCGCCACATGATCCACCCGACTTTTTACGCTTAACGAGGTACAGTAATTAGTACAAACAAAATCATATTTTTTTTGCTTCAGAAATTGGAAGGCCAATGTCCAAGGAAAAAAATAAATAATACCAAAACAGAAGCCGTCTCATATAAAATTAACAAACTACAAGCATGTAAACAGTTTGGGACATAACTAAGGAATGCCAAACAAATCCACCTTTTAGGTTGCGCAAAACATGACCAAATTTGCTCCTATACGAAATTAGCTTTCCACAATTTTGTTGTACCAAAGAAACATTTCTCAGCTAATCCATTCAGATGAGGATATTTTTGATGCAAAGCTTTAACATCAGGGCAAAAATCAGTACTTTCAATTCTTTTCGGGACACCTGATATGTGAAATCTCTCGTTGCACCTTTAACCCTGAGGACTATCAGCCAATTTGATTGGTTATTCCATAGTGTTATATGATGTAATTAGCCAATCAGACGGACCATGGTAAGAAAAGCTTAAAGATGTATTCAGATAAATAGAAGGTGTACCTTTGACAATCGGTGTGCTACTACTGTTCCTTCTCCTTGCCCATCTGCATTCTGTAGTGTTATGGTTACAGGAGTCCCATGATTCACCACTCTTTAGCTCCACCAACAAGCTCACCACCACTTGTGGATACCAAACCTTCTGATGTTGCTGATGATAAAAACAGGAACAGACTTAAGGACACCTCTGCACGACCCCCTTCTCCATGTTGTTCCGTCTCATGCAGAGTCAATGAGACTGGGTACTGGATAACTAGGTGGGGCTTTGACAGTACCTTCCGGGAGAATCTCATCGAGAGAAAAGCCGATACTGCCGATGTGTGACCCGAAATGTCAGCCATATTTGTCACATTGCATAATTATGGGAGGTGAGCAAACAATTAAGCACAATTTTATCATTATTAATCTTTGTGTGTAATGTGTGTTTCAAGTGCGAGTGGATGGGATGGTGGATGTAGTTTGTGTTGTAAGGAGTGTGAGTTGATATAGTTCCAATAATAAATCCTCACACAGCAGTATTGATGAGTGTGAGGGAAATCGGCACCTCGTTACGGGGACAAAACCGGATTTAAAACTTTGATCTAACTAACTATTGTAACTGATGGCATCATCTTTTAAAATTTGGACATAATCTTAGATAGTCTATGATAACAGCAGCCATAAAAAAGTTAAGACTATCTAGTCATGATCATCAGGACTGAGTTGATGGTGATATTTTTGTGTGTGGCCTATCACCTAGGATCAAAGTTGTATTGGCCCAGTACATCTCTTCCCTCTACATGTCTAACCCTTGTCGCTGTTTGGGTGCACTTATACAATGTAGGTTGGCCACTTTGAAAGTGATTTTAATAATCACTGTTTGGTCCTCCCTGCCAGGTGCACTCTGTCCTATTTTGTTTATTGGTTATTGTAGTTGTGGGAAGGGATGTGTTGTGACCATCCTTCTATGATGAGATTTTTTTTTTTACAGGCTGATATACTTTTTATGAGTGTTATATTCAAGTGTTATGACCATCCTCCTTCGTGTGGATTTTATATTGATAGTGCATACAGTATTTGTAATATTTTTTTTGTTTGTTTTAATCTGGCAAATAAAATTAAATGCATATTGCAAAACCATATTCAATACTGTGCTAATATTTATGGTTAACAATTAAAACGGCGATTTTTGTTTATATCTTGGGAATAAAATGGATTGACGGCTCAAATTTCAAGACGACCATGAGAAAAATACGGCCTTTATCTGATATTAAAATTGATACTACTTCCGGGTAAATCTGGGGTCCCAAAGACGATCGGAACACGCACCTTTAACCATCAATATTATTATAATAGTGTCGTCATTGAATTTAGGGCTTTGCAATATTTATATGCATTATAGAGCCACTCCAGAGGTACGTTAATTCGCTGATGCAGTGCAACAAAATAAACATGGTCCTCGAGACCGTTGTGTACGCCTAGCCATCACTGACGTTGTGAATGATAGGCCTACATGACCTTTGACCTTGATATGTGACCTTTGACCTCATCAACAATGAGTAAGGGCATCCCATGTTTTTCATTTTGTTGTTTTTTTTTTATTTTTAGCCCCACTCTTGCATTCAATTCTGGTTCCAATTGAACTTCAACTTTTCAAATGAGAGTCAATTTTACATTTTCAGGCCTATTTTACAACTTGACCTCACATGACCTTTGACCTTGGTATGTGACCTTTGACCTCATCATCAAGTGGGGGATGCCATGTTGCACCTGTGACCCAAGTTTGTTTAAATCAATCAAAGTATGAGGATATTACAGGCAATGTTAACCTTTTCACAACAGACATCAACAACAACAGACAACTACGTGGACAAAGTGATCCCTATGTGTTCTTCCTGCCTTAGGGCAGGCGACACAAAAACTGAATCACCCAAAAATGAAAAATACATGCGCGGATGTTAAATACTCATTTGTTTTGCTGCATTGTTTTTAAACTTTAGGGTTAAAATATGTGAATTGAAATACTTCCATTTGTTATGTTTTTAAGTTTTGAGTCAGATTGGTGAATGTAAGACAATAATTTCTGCTGCATGAATTGGCTATCATATCAGTATCACAAACTTTATCTTGCGCCATTTTGCCAGGTTTAGTCAACAGCATTATCACGCTGCTGTACAAAAAAAAAACAAAGAGTGACGTCATATCACAAAGTTCCCGGATTAACCGGAGCGACCTATTGCTTCTACCATAAAAAACTATAAGTTGTTTCCCATGGTAAGCTTGAGCTTGATGGGGCGTATGTGCAAGTGCCAAGCTTCTGTTCGCTGTCACTGTTAGAATCTTCGAGAACAAGCCCACCATTAAACTATTTATTAATGGGCATGGCTAAGTATGCATGTATCTTATGTATACTCTTCGAAGAGAAAGATACCCCACCAAGCAAAAAGTGAAGTATAGTAATTTAGTATGTCAGGCCCATGCCAGTTTAATGCCCACGCCTAGTTCTGGTAACCAGAACCAGATGTCAACATTATCTTGTACCACTACGCCGTTATCATCTACTCTACTGCCCTCTGGTTCTGGTACCTCTGATAAAAGGTCCAATGTACATGTACCATACATGCTAACTTTTGTGAAGTGCATGCCTTTTCATACTGCTGCATACGTACCAAAACTATCATTTCCAAATAACACTCATTTTGTGTGTGCTCTATACACTCGGCCATGAACCTGTGGTCATTCATTTGCGGATATTTCCTTCTATAGTGATAAATTATGTAAATAGAGGACAACTTTTTTTTTTTGCATTTCTTGAGAGACGTTGACAACCCGTTGTGTGACATACAAATTTTGAAGCAGCATAGCGCACACGCTGTCATGGGAGCTAGATCTATCCCCTGGGCCGTATTGAACTCGAACAAGAAGGCCCTCATTTGGTCTTGGTTGGAGTGATTGAACGTGTTTGGCATTCTATATATCTTTTACAACTTTTACCAGTCCGTTTACAAAATATAGGGGCATCAATCTCGCCATAATCTGCGTAGTATTTGTGCATAGCCAATTTACAAAAGAACTTCAAAATTAGTGGCCTGATCTGACAGTATAAATCACAGTGGCATACCAAAGAGTTCTATATAGATAGAGAGGCAAACTTACTTAATCTTTAGCAATTCATCGTCTCGCATTTTTTGCCGGACCAAATAAAAACTGATACCAACAATAGAAAGCAATGGTGTATCCGCTTCTTCCACATACTGTGGTGCCGCTTTGCATATCTATACCTATCGTAGTGGATGTGTTGAGGTGTGCCAGGTGTAATAAGAGTGCACCTGGATCATTGGCTCAGATACTCTTTTTTCTAATATGCAATGGCGCCGCTAGGTGAAAAATGTATTCATTGAGGCGGTTTATTTAAATCAAGACACTGACGTGGCAATTTCAATTCCTTGTGTTGCCATGTGTAGGACAAAATTTAAACACCAATAGCACCCACCATCCACCAACTGATATTTTGGCGGAGTGTTGTGTCGAATTGACATATGTGTGGTCTACAAGTAACCCAAACTAATAATTATTCCGTGCAATATTCAAATGTTCCGCGCCCAGCACGGACGCCTGGTTTGATGCTTTCACCCCCTAAGGGCATAACCAGACCTTTACAAACGGTGGGGGCGGGGAAGGAGCAGAAAGGGGTTCGTGTAATCACACTTTTTCTGAGGGGGACAAATTTGGATCCTTCTCTGTCTAGGCACTAGCTTCGACTTGTAAACGGTAGTTTCCCATTGGGGCAGGAATAGGTCATAATGTCTCATCCCCACATGCATTCTTCCAACAATATTTCCCCTGTTGGTCACATGAAGTTATAGTGACAAAAGGAACTCAGCCCAACGTGAAACTTGTAACTTTTCACCTCTGATAATTACGTCCTAATGCCAGCAAGCACACTCCACAGCATTTCATCTTCCCATGCATTCCCAATTCCCCAGCATTAGTTGTAGCCAGGTGGTCATAACTACTTTGTGTCACAACCGACAGTGGGCACAGTGTAATTGATAAATTATGATGCATTCAGAGTTTGTACTATACTCACATAAGCCTACCCTGGTTATAAATTGCTTTTGACTCAGTTCCTTTCCTCTTCATCCTCCAGTTAGGAATTTAGATGTCCTTATTCGATTCAATACCCCGTAGGATAGATCTAGCTGCACTGGCAATGATATGACCACAGGCCCGTACACAGGATTTATTTTGGGGGGTGCGGGCCTTCGAAAAAGTTGACCTTTTTGGGAAAAGTGGGACCTAACCCCCCTAAATGGCCCTTTTTGGACCGTCTTTGAAAACATCTCATCACCAAAAAGTGGACTTTCTTGGTTAAAATTTCTCTAAAATTTGTACCCAATTTGCTCATGGAGGTTTGGACTTATGGTGGTTTCATACTAGCTTGTCCTGCTGTCCGCAAAGTGGTCGCACTACCATAATTTGTGCAATCATGCAACGTATTAACACGTGACCATAAAACTTGCCTGTCGCTGCGACAACCGATAAATCGCTTAGTTGTCGTTCTGTTACGCACGACAAAAGTATGAAGCCAGCATTATCGTGACTAAGAATGTGATGTCTGCCTGTTTCCCCAAATCCAGCCAAAATCGTTAATTGGTCGTGTTTTTCAAGCCTGAACTGCAGCATATAAATGAGAGAGGTATGTGAGATTCCTCGCAACATGGACATTTTGGTAACTTGGTTTTGGTGTGTATTTGGACGAGGAAATTCTTGATTTCTGATTGTCATAGCTTGACAAGTATAGCCCCGGGACGGGGCTAAGCCCCGGCCCGAAACGACTTCCCAATAGGAGTGCCCAGTTTAGAGAATCTAACCTCGAACTAATCTTGCTAATTGCCCCGCTTAGTCCGAGGTTGCTCTGACTAGACAACTCCATATTGGGGGGTCGTGTAAACGTCGAGGCAAAAAAATAAAAAAAAAAAAAAAACACCAAAAAAAAAACCAAAAAAAAAAAACACCCCGGGAGACGTGTTCGAGCTATGCCCCGCTATGATGAATGATACCAGAGGCCTGGCAGAGGCCCGTTAATGTCATTGAACAAGTTCAATGTCATTTTTCAATGTCATTTTCGGGTCGACATTATTATCTTGAACACTTACATACGTTATCATTGACAATGATAACGTAGTGTGGAAGTGTTCCCGAGATAATGTCGACCCTCTGGTTTCAGGTACTGGAACTATACCCCACGCATAGCTATGAATGCAATGATGATGCATGGCATGGGCAAGCAGCCATCAGAGTGGCAGTGCCAGTGCAGTGGCAGAGGCTAGTTCCAATGATGTAAACTCAGGTCTGACGTTACTTTTATCACTGGACATTATCGTATCTCTGTCCTGAGGTTACAACAAGATGGTCGTAGTTTCGAATCCGTTTAACAGTGTGGTGTGAAAAAAGTGATTCTCACAACTCAAAATTACCGCTTGTTGAGGTATTACGATGCTCTGATCTAAAAATCAGCTACGGGGGAGTGGTTTGAGTATGCTAGTTTTCCTTGTGCCCATTCGATGTCAAATCTGACGTGTTCGTGGTTCACTTAATACCTTTTTGTCGAATTCCAGAGTGATGCCAAATAAATCATCGCCATGTGGATAATGTCCCCATTTTACGCATGCGCTTTGCACCAAGACTTATCGATATAGCATTGAAACTATGGATCGCTTATTCATGACAGATAGGCATTCGTAGTCTCTATTTCCACTCATGGTTTTACAAACAATGACGTTATCCGAATTTAGCGTGCGATAGATGGTCGGTCTCAAAAGCATGTTCAAGCGGAGGGGAAGGGGGACTAGTTTTGTAGGCAATGGGGCCCAAAGCACATGTTCACACCACTGACCTTACATCTGACCCTGAACCATTCAATTTGATTTGAGACTTAGACTGAAAGGAGATCGCATACCTGCAGGAAAATCACGAAATTTTGATCATTTAGTGTGAGTCAGTGAAAAATACAGGTCCAGCAGTATTGTAGAGTATGTCAAGATAAAAGTGAGTTAACAGTCGGTAATTCGGACCATTTTCGAGTGATTGGGTGAGTTTATAAATTGAAAACCTTAAGGCTTAAAGGATGTTAAAACCGTACAGACTTGGCATGACTTGGGTTCGTTTTAAAGTAATAACAGAAGTGAATGTACAAAGCAACCGAAGTCAGGTCAGCAGGGGACTAGGGCAGAGGCCAGGGACAGAGGGGCCTCGACATTTGCATTCCATGATGAATATGAATACAGTGATGATGTGAGTGAGCAGGAATCGACCGCCATTTTAATCTCCGACTTTGTTTTTTAAAACCCTAATATTTTCAGGGTCTCAAATATAATGCAACATCATATCCAAGCTAGAAATGTCGGTACTAACTTTACAGGAAACGTCAGCAAGCATATCAAATTTGAGTCCAGTGAAATTCCCGGCAAACTTCGAAGAAAATGAGATCGAGACACAGACCTAGTTCCAACAGGAACACTCGTCTTCGTTTTTTTTTCATATCTGCCACACTTTAGGCTGTAAAAAACAACTTTCACTGTCTTACGATGTTAACATTTAAGGAGCTAAGGATGAAATTGAGAAACAGGGGTGACGATCCAGCAAGGGAGGTCGGACAGAAATCTTGAAATAGGTGGAATTCGGAATCGGGCAGCCCTGGAATCGGGGGGTCGAAATTCAGGTAAATGGGTTTTTGACACGATTTTATTTTACCAATCACGAGTAGGGAAATGCGAGATTTTTTTATTTCATTGGAAACAAGGTCCTCAATTTGGAAAATAGGAGGATGTAATTGTTTAGTGAAATTTTGAATGAAAGCAGAGCGGCCGGAGAAGGCCATTTTTTTAATTGAAA
Organism: Ophioderma brevispina; assembly: GCA_023653785.1. NCBI lineage: Eukaryota > Metazoa > Echinodermata > Ophiuroidea > Amphilepidida > Ophiodermatidae > Ophioderma > Ophioderma brevispina. The sequence goes on along the minus strand of JAMKCH010027380.1, from coordinate 7,531 downwards.
GTTTTAATTTGGCCAAGTCGCTAAATTACTATTCTGGGCTAATCTCATATCGTTAATATTCAGATCGTCTATAACCGATTTGGTCTAACGTCAATTGGTCTAAACCCATTCCTGGTAGAATATTCATTGTCTATAGCCATTTGGTCTAATACCCAATTGTCTAATACCATTTGGTCTAATCCATCTGGTCTATGTACCATTTGGTCTAAATCCATTGAAGTATGCATACATTGGGTATAATAAAATGGTTGATTTCTGATTTTCGGAAAGTTAAGTTATATGAAATGGCCGATTTGCTAATTATTATAGCTATTACTGATGAAAATGGTGCGAAATTCAAAGCCAACTATTGAAAAGGGTCGAAATTTCGGAACCAATATAAATGGGTTTTATTTTTGTTACAATTGGTCGCTATAAACATGGGTCGATTTTTTTTACCCGGGGGACGCACACTTGTACCAATTCGGGGTCGGAGTACCCCCCCCCTCCGGGGGCCAAACCAGTAAAGCCCGGCCAAGGTGGTTTATGTTTTTTTTATATTAAAGATTTAATCCCAATGAATTAAACCCATAAAAGAGCCGGGGTTTTGGACCCATCGCACCGCCGGGGGGATTCCCGATCCCCTAGTATCTCGGAAACGGATTGATGAACTATTGTGGTGCCAATGGATAGCTATGACCCTCCCGAGTCCCTTGATACCAAAAAGAGTAACAAACTACCTGTATGACGTCACAGTGACGTCAAATATGACGTCAAGCAAAATGCGAAAAATCGACACAAATCGCCAAAAATTCATGTTTTTTTTCAGCCATTTTTTCAAGCAAAAGTTGGATTTTTTGGTCATGAGGTGTGGCAAAGTATTGCGTATCAATGCTGCTACCTTACCAAATATAAATCAAATAAATAAGATTTAAAACGTATCCTTAGCACAAAAAAATTGATTTTTCTGCCGTAGATAGTGTAATCAATGGGAATAGCTCTTTTGTTCGGCAAGCAGTGACGCGATTTCGTAACGCCGCGTCATAACCCTAAGTCCGATTTTGTTCAATAAATGGTCTTTAAATCGAGCGCAAAGGCTTCAAAGAAAGAAGTCATGCCAGTTTCGTCGCGAAAAAATAACAAATAGGTGAGTTACGACAAAAAAATGTCGAGGGGCTTTAGGGGTTAAGGCGGCGTAACAGCAGGTGAAAATCACTATAACATTCAAAGATTTAAAATAACCACAAAAAAAAATATTTTCTCGAACCACAAGTCTCGCCTGCTTTCCGCGCATTAGCTGTAAGACAAAGAGCAGGCGAAACCCCAGGTCAAATTTTCCAGTTGATCGCAGCTTGAACTGGTTTCAATGGAACCAGTTGAAATCAGTTGTCCCAGTTGAATATCCAGTTGAATCAGTTGATTCCGTGACGGGAAATGGAACAATTCAACTGGTTTTATGACCAGTTGTGAAATCAGTTAAAGCGGAACTGGCACATTTCACAAATATGAAATTTCTTCAATTTGCTCTCAAAATGATAGTCTAGGCCATTGAAGAACAGAAGTATATTTTACACAATAAAAATGACAGGACCCCAAAAACAGATATGAGGATAAGACATCCAGGTAATTGTAGGCCAACTTTTAAGTGTTCCATAAACTTTATATCAACAAAGGTGTATATTACTGAAAATTTTGACTGTCTCACTGATATTTAAAAACCACAAAGGTGATAACCGGTCAAACGTGTGCCATAGCGTGAGAAACATGCAACAGAGTGCGGTGTGTGTCTTTTGTGTTAAACGCCATTTTCGTCGTCTGCTGTGAATTACGTAGCAGGCGTATACCCATAAGGAAGCTGATTTGGTTCGAATCATTCGAGTGAGGGCTTTTGTATATAAAGCTTTCACAGCCATGCAAAAAAAATATTCGATTTTGAAAATCTTGAGGGAACCGCACTATTTTTCAAATGTGCCAGTTTGTACGTTAAGACCAGTTACAAACAGTTAAAAAACAGGTTGTTGAAAGCAGTTAGTTCCGGCGGAAAATGGAACAACTTCAACTGGGATCCAACTGGAATTTTGACCTGGGCAGATTGCAATTGTAGAATAGGGGTGTTCCAAAAAAGTTCTGTGCACGGCAGATAGATACAGTGGAGGATGCAGATATCCACTCCCCAACACCCCAACCCCCTCCTTAACATCCACCTCCCGAACACCCCACCACCTCCCCAAATCCACAACACGACACCCCCTCCCCAACACCTGCAAAACACCACCCCCTCCCCAAATCCGCAGCAACCCACCCCCTCCCCAATAACACACCCATCCCTCCCAACACCCGCAACCACCCCTAGCCGTTCCCCAACAACCGAAAACACCCCCAACCCCCTCCCCAACACCCCATCCCCAACACGCCCCCTAACCAAACACCCCGCAACACTCACCCCCAACCCAACACCCCGCAGAACCTCATCACCAAAACATCCGCAACACCCCACATCCCACAACACCCCAACCCCTCCCCAACACCCCGCAACACCTCATCCCCAACATCCCGCAACCCCCCAACATCCCACAAACACCCAACCCCCTCTCCCCAACACCCCCCAAACACCCCATCCCCCTACCAACACCCACCCCCTACCCAACACTGCAACACCTCATCCCCTCCCCAACACCCAACCCGCCACCCAACACCAGGCAACACCCACCCCCGTCACCCAACACCCCCACCCTACCCAACACACCGCAACCACCCTCACCCCATCCCTCCATAAAACACCCGCAACACCACACACCTCCCCAACGCAACACCCCCTCCACACCTCCTCCCCCTCCCCAACACTCTCCTTCCCCAACACCCTACTCCCTCTAACACCCCACCTGACTCCATGTGACACAGAAATTTTGCCATATCCAATTTACCGTTACAGAGATAGAGCAATATGCATATTTAACTTAGATCAATTACATCACAAAATGCCCCTTTAATTGGACCCACATGACTTTGAACCCTAACTATGATTCACACAAAAAGATGTATTGCGACTAAGTCTTCATTGTAGCAAAGGGATTTTGCCCTATACGATGTACAGTCTGTTTCAGAGATACAGCCATATACATTATTTAATTGTCATTGCATGTTACCTACGCCACAATATCACATACTTTCAAATGCAAAAAAGCTGCGACACCAATACAGGCTTTCATGTAGTGAAGGGATTTTCCGTATCCAAGTACCGTTCAAAATTTTAGCAATTCCGCTGATTTTGGCATATTAATTAGTTCATTTGAATACCTAATTAACCCAAAAATACGCCCAAATATAATCAGGTCGAGAACTCTTAACCCGCTTCCTGACACCAGTTACATCATGATATGCCTTACGGAACTTAGATAACTTATACACAAGCTTTTTTCAAAATTATGCCAATTCGACACTTATTCGAATAGTTTTTACGCCCAAAATGCCACTTGACCAATTATGATTCACCCAAAAGATGCATGGCATAGTATTCTTTCATGCAGCGAAGGAATTTGCCTATCCGATGTACGGTTTCAGAGATACAGTAATTACGCATATTTAATTAGCTCATTTGCATACTTAAGCCGCATGTATCACACACTTTCAAATTGCAAAAAAGATACGCACCATGATAGGCTTTCATGTAGTGAAGGAATTTTTTCCGTATCCAATGTACCGTTTCAAAATTATAGCAATTACGCTGATTTTTGCATATTAATTAGCTCATTTGCATACTTAATTTGCCCAAAATACGCCTGAAATCTGTTCGAGAACTCTCCAGCCCGGTCCCTTCCACCAAGTTACATCATCATACGCCTTACGGAACTCCAGAAAACTTGTACACAAGCCTTGCGGGAAAATTTTCGTTAAGTATGCAAATTAGATACTTAATTAGCATATTTTACATCCAAAATCTAATCAGGTCGAGAACTCGTGGACCCGCTTCTTTCCACCAATTAGTTACATCATCGTAGCCCTTACGGAACTCCAGATAAATCGTACAAAAGCAGTGAACACAGACGCCGAGCAGACAGCATGAGAGACAGACAGACAGACGGACAGACAGACAGAAAAGTGATTACTAAGTCTCTGCCGAACAAAGTTCAGGCGAGACAAAAACAGGTGAAAAGGTTAAAAATTCAGTTGTACAGGGTCAATTTTTAAAGTTGCTCCAATTTGGTTAAAAAGTAGTGCAAATGATTGATGGAGCTCATAGGATTAAAATACGGGAGTTTTGAGAGTTTTAAATGCTTACTTACCAAAGTAGGGACAAAACAAGGTCAAGCCCCATTGAATACAATGGACGTAGCTCCTACTTTGGTAACTAAGCATTTTAGACATTCAAAACTATTCCTTATTTTAATCCGATGAGCTCCACCAATAATATGCACTATATCTTATCCAAATCAGAGCAACTTTGAAATTGGACCCCTGTACAACTGAAAATGACTTTTATTGATTTTTGCTGTTCTTAGCCTATAACTCCAAAACTTTAGGCTGTATTTAGTACAAACTATACCTTTTTGGAATCCTTACGATCAGACAAATAATGTGGTATACTTTTCAACATGATTGAAGCAATTTAAAATTTTTTCCCCTGTGTAAACCTTGGTGTTACCCCCTACCTGCCTTTAGCTACCATTCCAGAAATGCTATCATGCATTTTTGTGTAGGCCATGGTATACTGATGCTGCATAATGTGTCGTTTTGTCCCCTTTCAGGATACCGAAAATTTGCTCGGCTCATGGACTACATGCTGAGGCAAGTGAAACCAACTCTAAATGCAAAAGAGTGAATTTCACTCCTTTAGAGTGACTACAGGGCCCACTCTGAAAAGAGTGAAATTTCACACCTTTCAAAGAACACTTTTTGGCTCAAATTTGCTCTTTATAATTAAACAAAATGAAATATCATTTTGTCAATTATCAAGATAAAATTTGACCCAAAAAGTGTTCTTTGAAAGGTGTGAAATTTCACTCTTTTCAGAGTGGGCCCTGTAGTCACTCTAAAAGAGTGAAATTCACTCTTTTGCATTTAGAGAGAAGGTCGCCACTAAACCTCGTACGGTCCAGTTTGATCTTCTTGCTGCTAGCAGGGGACTGTAGTGAAAGAGTATGCGCTTCCGGATAAAATTGTGATTTTTTGCACATTAGTACTTTAGGCATTGATAATCCATAAAATTAATGGAAGCACTTGCCAACCCCCTTAATGGACCCCAGCTTGGGTTCAAGGTTATACAGGGGTCAAAATTTTAAAATGATCCGATTGTGTTGAAAGGTGCATCATGATGTCTGTCTGGTATCAAGGATTCCAAAAAGATATAGTATACAAATATTGACTGCTATGAGGGGCATGGTTGAAACTATAGGCCCAAGGTGATCTCGAAACATAGTATGGTTTCGAGATCACCGAGGGCCTATAATTTCAACCATGCTCCGAATAAAAAGCAGTCAATATTTGTTTTATATACCGAATATATAGATTCTTGTCATCTGATTGGTTAAAAGAACATTCTAAGCCAGGATGCTTACACAGGCTATATCATGTGTAGGCCATGGCATGCATGCATGGTTTAACAATTTTGTGTAACTTAATGCGATCAGGGTATTCATGCATCTCTTACACCAGCTTCAATATGTACACTCATAATACGGATGAATAGTTCGTACGGCAGTCTTTTACGCTGGGAAGAGGTGTCCCGGGCATAGTTTATGAACTATGCCCGCTCTGCCAGGGCATAGTTCATTTTTGGTTCAATTCTTGAAGCTAGTTGAATTAATGCCTTCACTTTTAACCAATCCGATCACAGGGGTCTATATATGAGGTCTATAATTTACACTATGTCCCTAATGGACAGTCAATATTTGTATACTATCTATGCCTTAAATATAGTTTCGGAGTTATATAGTGAAAAAGTCAATTTTGGTGTGTAAATGGGTCAAACGTTACAAGTTGCTTTGATTCAGGAAATATGTTGTGCAAATTGTTTCCCTAGAAATAAGGAATAGTTTGCCTTATCTGTTATGCTTAGTTTTCATGTTATCCAACAAAATAAGTCACAGGTCAATAGAATCCAATAGCTGTTGACTTTATTCGCCAAACACTTCGATAGTCAAAACTATTCCTATATTTCATTCTATGAGCTGAAACAACAACTTGAACCATGTTTTACAAAATTTGGAGCAACGTTAAATTTTTAACCCCTGTACAAACCAAAATTTACTTTTTCACCATTTTTACAGTTTTTAACCCATAATTCCAAAACTATAGGCCATAGGTAGTATAAACTATACCTTTTTGGAATCCTTGTAAGCAAACAAACATGGTGTGCTTTTCAATACAATCGGAACATTCTAATATTTTTACCCCTGTGTAACCTTGAACTCCCAGCTGGGGCCATGAAAGGGGTGTGGTAAGTGTTTCCATCAATTTTTTTGATTATCAATGTATAAAGTACTTGTGTACCAAAATTCAGTTTTATCCAGGTTTGCACACTCCATGAGATCTGTGCACTACAGTCCCCCACTATCAAGCCCTCGGAGCTTTCGTATGGTGGACCATGCTTTCTTGCTGTCATGGGTCATATCGGTGGATTCAATAAAAGTATGCCAGGTTCTGATCATTTTCCTGGGAGATCCTCTCAGCTTCAAACATGGCGATATACTCCTACTAGTCAACTGACTATACTTTGGGGGGGGGGTTGACTAATTTTTACTTTCTCTGTACGATCGATTTGACGTTCAGCTTTAAATGTTATGTCCATAATTGTAAGACTCGTTATTCGAGCTTCAGTTTGCTAACTCCAGATACGGAGTGTTAACTTCAGATATTAAAGGAGAACCCGCATCAAGAATAACTAACCCAATATATGCTATAAAAACAATTGAACACATATGGAGTGGTTTCATGAGAAAACGGAATTATACTAACCATAAAACGAATTAAAAGCATTTTGTCTGACCATGCGCTATTTGAAATTCGCGCTACTGTATATGGGATAGGTATTTGTGTTATGCGATACGGACGGCACAGTAGCGTGATGCATCTTCACACATGCTGCTTTCATAATGTGTACTTCCTATGGCATGTATGACCTAAACGTGCCGATCATATCGCATACCACGTTATACACTAGCGCGATTTTTAAATAGCACATGGTCAGACTAGATGGTTTTAATTCATTGTTAGGGTTATATAATTCCGTTTTTCTATGAAACCACTCGATATGTGGTCAATAATTATTTTATAGTGTATAATGTTTAATATTATTCGTTGTACAGGTTCTCCTTTAAAGGCGCGTGTTCCGATCGTCTTTGTGACCCCCCCCCCCATTTACCCGGAAGTAGTATCGATTTTTGATTATCAGATGAAAAAGCTATGTGCAAGTGCTAATTCCTGGGTCAATTCAAGCTCTCATATCAAGGAGAGAACACAATAGACAAATCGGAACAAGCACCTTTAATATTTGGATCTCGGCTTGTTATCGAAAGATATGGCTTCCTTATCCCGAGATAAGCTTCAACTTTTG
>JAMKCH010027379.1:0-13870 GCA_023653785.1 Ophioderma brevispina | reverse complement strand
TGTTTTTTGGTCCATTTTTTTAAGGAAAAATTTACTATTTTTGTTGAATTTTTTAGCCAAAACTGTTACCAATTAACTAACCCCCAAAAAAACTCCTTCTACGCCTTTTGTGCAGCAAAAATATCGCTCTTGGCCTTTTTTGCAATGTTTACAATTGTAGATCTAAAAAACAAACGGTCCTACTTATTCTTATATTTTGTGCTTTTGGATTTAAAATTAAACAAAATCAGTGTTTTGTCTTTTGTTCCTTTATTTTTAGCCCCCAAAATAGTGTTGTTTTTGGTTGGGGCCAAAAAAAACCTGCCACCAAATTTTTTGACCACAACCATCAGTTTCATCTTGCATAAATTCTCTAAATTGGCCGTGAATAAAAGTGGTTGTGTTTTGTTTTTGTAACCGAGGGGAGGGGTTACTCGAAAAATAAAGCACTTTTGAAGCTTGACCGCTCGCCTCAATCAATGTTATAACTCACTACTGGGCTCGTTGATGAAAAAAAAATCCTATGGTTTTTTTCACACTTAAATGACGACCTACGTCACAATAAGTGGAAACAACGAAAAGATCATTAATAAGTTACATTAATGGTTGTAGGATTGAGGTCAGTAAAGAGACCTTGTGATAACATTGTTAATTTTGGTTGTTTATTATTGGTTATGTGAAGCACCCACAACACAACCAATGTTGAGGTTGGTAATTGTTGTATTTGTTGTTAGGATTGCAATCAGTAAATAGACAATTGTTTTTTAAACATTGTACCGTAATTTGGTGTTTATTTATATTGGTTATGTACCAACACAACACAACAATGTTGGAGGTTGGTATTTTGGTTGTATTAGTGTTAGAATTCTTCGTAAAATATCCGTGTTTTTAAAAACATTGTATTTTTGGTTGAATTATTATTGGTTTGTGGAACAACCAACACACCAATGTTGAGGTCTGCCCCCTCACCATAAAAAAACCTATCGCGGGAAGAAGAGCAAAAAATTGGAAAGAAAAAAAAGAAAGAAAAAGACAAATAGGGACAGTAAGATAAAAGGGGAAAAAAGCGGGAAATACTGAAAGAGAAAAAGAGAAGAAAAAAAAGAAGATGGAGGAAAGGAGAAGTTTTGCCCCGTTGCCGCCCCCCCACCCCCCCCGCCCCCACACAACCCTCTCTTCAGAATTATAAACCGACTTGAAAGTACCAAAGAATCCAACCAGTGATCTTCTGCGACCCTACCAACCGTCCACCAGTGGAATAACTGCGCACCGTGGTCGCAGAAAATCCACAGTCGGAGTATTAGCGCACGATGGTGTAATAAATAAATTTGGGGAAAACAATTAGGCCTATATATAAGAGAATTCATCACCGTGACGCTAAACCTCCGTTCCCTATAAAAAGTATAGCGACGGTGGAGTATTTCCGAGCACGGACGCAGGGAATCCACCGGTGGATTACCGCCACACGCGTGCGCTGAAACATCCGTTCCTTATACGCGACGGTGGAGTAATTGTTTGCGTCCGTGCGCGGAAAATCCACCGGAGGATTACCTGCGCGACGGGTGCGCTGAAAACCCCCGTAAATCCTTAAAGCGACGGTGGAGTATTTCTGCGTCCGTGCGCGTAAAATCCACCTGAGGATTACCTGCGCACCCGAGCCGACGGTGGAGTCTTTCCGCGCACGGAAACGCAGTGAATCCACCGGTGGATTACCGGCGCACTTTTGGTGCTCTACATCTGTGTCCTTTATAAGCAGGTGGAGTAATTCTGCGTCCGTGCGCGGGAAAATTACCTGCGGCCCACCGGCGCTGAAACCCCGTTCCCTAATAAGCGACGTTGCGTAGTTTTCCGCGCACGGAGCAGGAATCCACCGGTGTATACCTTTACCTGCGAACTCGTGCGCTGAACCCTTATAAGCGGCGGTGGAGTATTCCCGCGAACGACGCATTGAAATCCCCCGTTTGATTACCGGCTCACATCGGCGCTCAACATCCGTTCCCTATTAGCGACGGTGACGGTGGAGTATTTTTCCTGCCGCGCACAACGCTGTAAATCCACCGGTGGATTACCGACGCCGCGTGCGCTACAACACCCTTCCCCTAGAAGGGCTACGTTGTGGAGTATTTTCCTATTTCCCCTAATTCCGCGCCACGTCGCGGGTATCCTGAAACACTATTCATATAGTAAACCTTGAAGTACAAGTAATTCATAAACTCCCACAAAAGTCTCACAAGGATTGCCTTATATTTGTCGACTTATTATCACGAGCGATAAATAGCATAAAATTTAAAAGAGGCATTCAATACTTGCACCATTGTTTATTTAACTTTTTAAGTAAGGTTTTACGTTATATTTTGTTAGTTCATTCTAAATCTTAACCTGTACTTCTCATTTGTTTTTGGTTTTTTATGTATGTTTTATTTTTTTATTAACACAGCACCGGCCTAATTGACGGGTGCTGCGTTATAAAGTGGAATGTTCAAATAAAATAATAACCAGTGGTCTATCAGTGTAAGAGATTGTTTTGTCCACATCATCGCCGTGTCTAAGGTGTTTGCTTGGTGATTTTGTTTACGCGCAAGCTGCTTTACACCTTTCAGCATTCGTTTTGGAGCCCAATCATGGACAAATTGAAGACAGTTTAGTTTTGGGGGGGAGCTGCGAAGGGATCATGCGCAGAGCCGCGGAGAACTGTGCTTTTTTGTTTGCGTTTTAGTAAAATCGCGCATCTCTACTCCTGCGTTCCCTGCTTTGCTGCATGCTGAATGTGCGCGGATTTTTTCTTTGCCACCCAACAAGACGCCCAATTTGAAAAAAGTGTCCAATTCAGTGGTTTTTTTTTTTCGTGTAATGGAAAAACGTAAGTCGGTGACCGCTCATTTTTTATTTCAAAATTTTTAAAGACGACGTCGGGACCTCAACATATTTTTAGAATTAACAAATTTTATCGACACTTGTTATTTTATAGGCGATCCAACGTCAAATTGACTTTTCCCATAGACTTGCGTGGTTTTACAAAGTGCCACATACCTTTTTTGTTTGGGCTTAGCTCTAAAACAAAGTCGGTGACCCCCAAATTTTATTATTCATATTCTTATCAGCACCGTTGTAAAATTATACATATATATATTCTTGAAAATTTATCGAGTAAAGATCACTACACGGTCCAACCCCTTAATCGAGCGCGATTTAGACTGCGCTTAAGCATGGTGTGATTTTAGTACAAAAAGTTCCGCTCTAGGTGGCGGCTTCTAGGCGCGTTCCGGGAGTCCAGGGTTTCATGCGACGTACTAAACTAGAAAAATCCTGTTTTCTACTCTTTTACGGATAAACCTCAATACTATTACAGTTTATTTCGTTAATAAGACAAGAATCTAGTGCTAAACCAGATCCGCCCCGAGCCGCACCTAGAGTGGCACCTAGAGGCACACCAAGAGCGCACCTAGAGCGACTTTTCGTGCTAAAATACCACATTATACCTAAGAGTGGAATAAGGTTCGTTCATCTGCGTTGCTCTTGCAGTACCTGAATTGCAGTCTCGACCCAAGAGACTGGCATGCGGGCGCTGCAATAAGTTTAAAATTCGGGCTTGGCATTTAAACGGCTTTGCAGTGGGTTCGTTTCAGTTGTATTTCTTGTTTATTTATTCCGTAGAATAAGTTCAGTTGTTTTGATTAAAACGAAAGTACAGTGAAAAAAAAGGGTAAAACTGCCCATTTTATTAATCTGTCGATGTTATAAATAATCCGATAAGCCTAATTAGCCACCATTCATAACAAACACATTTGCGACTGCCTACTTCAATCATACAAAGAGATACCCTAGACTAGTCCATACCTTACCTCCGTGGTACTGGTTGTACTAAGATTCCAGATTTTGTCTACTTAAAAATATGTGAAAGACAAGAAGAGTTTTTGCAAGTGTAGAAGTGCCACACATTTTCGAGGAGTTGTGTTTTTCATAAGTTTTATTTAAGTCCCAGAATAAATCCCAAATAAGAAACGAGTTGGTAACTTTTTAATACAATTTTTGTTTCCATTTTTTCAAAGTAACTTGCAAAATCCCAGAATAGTCCTATAATCACTAACTAAACGAAATGAATTTGCACTTTTTTAATACATTTTGTTTCCATTTTTCAATTTCTCAAAGTAAAATCCCGGAATATAATTCAACAAACGAAGAAAATGATTTGTACTTTTTAAAACATTTTTTGTTTCCATTTCGCAAAGTAATTTCCTCGTGAGTAAACACTGTAAACACTGCATGTGTGGCAATGAACTTCTTTGTTTACATCCACACAACCAGGAAGTGATAACTTAATAGGCAATCTTTTGATGGGTTCGACCAGGATCCTTTTATTTGGTATACAATAGGAACAAAGATTGAATAGGATTCTAACATCGCAACAGATTATAACCTAGGCAGTATACTAAAAAAAACAGTGAGTGTCCCCCCCGTATGATCCCCAAATGGCCAACAAATAATATCCACATGAGCAAATTATCCATGTATCATAGAATATTAGAATAGTGAAGTATTAAACTTTATCTTGCTCATTTTAATACCTGTTAACAAACACTAACTTAAGAGCTGGATTAAATTCAGATCATTTTGGTGTCGAGATGACGGGACATGAATGGGAGCTAATTGGCATGGTTTGGTTGAATAGCGGCTTATCATCCATTGAAATCGGCATCATTTGGCGGCACGCGCTTAGTGTGCAGCGTGTTTTATGAATCAATGGGTGGTATAACAGGGATATTGATAGCCGTGTTTTTCTGGCCGTTTGTATGCGTGTAATGGAGCTTTCGGATATAATTTAGCAAGTGTTGAGCAAGATTCAATTTTTACGCAATTCCCATGCAGACAAAAATATGCGGAACTGGGTACTTTATGCTCTAGATTTGCTCAAAATCTGCTCAGATTTGGAAAGAGATGCACAATGCAAATGAAGACAGAAAATTTATCCTTTTTTTTACAATTTAAAAAAATTGAATCTATTTCTGAACTGCCCCAAAAGATCCTTAAGGTGATTGGGTCACGATAGATCCGTTCGATAGATTTTGTTAAGATTTCGTACAGGGTGAGTCAAAAAAAACTTGACCCGGATTGTGTCCGCCATTTTGAGTTTTTAAATAATATATATATATAACGTATGTGATATCATCGGAAAGCATATTTCATTATCTTTAATTTGCTGCAAAGATAATTCCAATCGGTTAAGTATAGGCCGAGCTACAGTCTTTTGAATCAAGTAGTCCGGTTTCACCCTATCCACGGATTCCCATTTGAATGCACGGCGCCCGACTAAGCAAATGTGATTCCGTGAACAGTGCAGAAAACCGACTGCTGGATTCAAACGACTGTAACTCGGTCTATACCTAACCGATGTGAATGATCTTTGCAGCAAATTAAAGATAATGAACTCAGCTTTCAGATGATATCACATATATTAGATATATGGTACTTGAAAATTCAAAATGGCGGACACAATCAGGGTCAAGTTTTTTTGACTCACCCTGTATAAATAAACTTTCATCGATGTACGTCAAATATCAGAAATAAAAATATAGGGTCACCGAACTCGTTTTTGAGAAAAAATCTATTAAAAACAGCTATTTTTCCAAAAATTTGTACACACGTCTATGGAAAATTCATTTTTTCATGGACATTTTTGAATATTAAAAAAAATCGGTTCGATAACTTTTGTCCAAATTTTAATAAAATTTGCTCACTAATAAGATCTATCCATTACTGAAGAAAAAGGTAGGGGTCACCGAACTACTTTTTCTGTTATTTTCTAAAATAACGGCATTTTTAGTAGTCTAAAATACCAACGTGATATTCAGGTGCGTAAAATGCCACATGTGTCACGCATGCAAAGCTTAGGTGACACTCGAACAAAAACAGGCACGCAAAAATGTTCGCACTGATTAAAAAACGCTTAGATATTGTTTTTTTCCCTCTTTGAAATTTTTAATCTTTAATATTATGTGTTGTGATGATGATGAGATCAATTTAAAAAGACTATGGTAAAGAAAAGGAGGAAAAAGATTATGGAAATGTGAGAAAGGGAAGCAAGGGCGTATCCAGATTTCGGGATTTTGAATGCATTTTAAGCGTGTATATCTTAGTACTCTGAAACGCATGCAGTATTAGCCGACGAATAATGCCTACCTATACTTGCTTAGCATTGTCTAATACCGTTGTCAAATTCGTTCCGTTTACGAAGTTAACGATATTGATAAAAGTTGTCATTGGGGAACTTCAACATATTGAGCATTCGCTACGCGTCGTCTTTTATGGCCAGAGTTTGGTCACGATGCGGCAAATGGGCCTGGGCCCAAAAATCTCTTTGCTTTGAGAGAGACATCACATCAAAATTTAAAATGAATCCATTAGTGTCAGTTGGAATAGGTGATTTAAGATTTTGCATCACTTCTTCAATGTTTTTAAAATGATTACGAAGTTCCAAGGAACTGACTAAATCTTCACGAAAGATAATCCAACCTTCCTTTTTTATTTTAACGGCCATTTCCGGCCGTAATATAATCTTGTCTCAAGTTTGTTTTAAAAATAATGCATTACATTCTGTGAACAGCACATAGGCCCTAAAAGTAGCGCCTACCTCATTGGAACAGGTAAAGGGCCAAAGGTGCTTGCTATCTCGGAAGATCCACATTGTACGCAAGGCTGTTTTTTTGACCGCGCGGACAGCTAGGAACGCAAAGTCACAATTTTTGAAGAAAAATCTTCGGTGTGGACTGTGCGCGCAGCTAACGTGACACAATCACCTTAATCGAATGTAATTTCCTATTCCTATAGCATTTGATACGTGTATATAATGTCATTAATATATTTGCCAGGTAACAACTTCAGACACAGTTGTAATAGGACTTGCTTGACGGGTAACTTTCAAATCGTTCCTTTTCATGTGACGGGTAATTATGGGTGGTCGGCGAACATCCGTTAGTGATAATAAGGCTTTTCACACTGGATCCGGTGATCGTCGACTTTTGCGATCGATCGCTGTTTTGAAGACTAGTCAGGCCGTTTTCTCCCTGAATACTAGACGCTCAATTGCGCAATATCGCCTAGTTACGATGTAACAGTTTTCCAAAAAGGATTTAAGTGACTTGCTGCTTTCACGAAATACTCTTTTTGAGGCATTTACGGCATTGGTTGTAGTTGACCTTTTCAATGCTGAGGCACATCGGCCCTCCATTTTACTGATAATGACTTGTCCCGTTGGTTCATGTTTTCCGCACAGAAATTGTTAATTTTCCGTTCAATCGAAATTGAACGGACTGAGTAGGGAAATTCAACATGGAGTATAGACTCTTACGTAGTGCATTTTATTGGACGAACGTGTGCTGTTTTATTTTTGAGGAAACACAACAGCGATGGGTGTGTCATAGTTGGCGAAGTATTATAAATGAATTTTGTGGCTGGTTTGAAGTCTATATATAGCGATCGATCCGCAAAAGTCGAATCGATCACCGGCCAGTGTAAAAGCCTTATCTATATATAACATCCTCTTTTTATATTTGCTAAATATTAAATGAATTTTTACTCTATGAACAACTAAAAATAATAGCCGAAGTTTCAGATTTAAAAAGAGCAATAGTTTCTGATTGAATCTTATAATAGAGAAATTACATATTAACTCTTTTATAATTTACCCACCTTCGAAGAAAAACCGTACATTGCAATGTAAACTATACGTTCTACTTTCATTTTTAACACCCTGCTGGCGCGACCACAAACATGCTGAAATAGTACAAAGTACTGTTTTTTGTGGTAGCAAAGTCCATCCGACAGTTGGAGCCTTTCTAATTGGTTGGAACAGCTGAGTAGTCTAGCAACTCGGACTACTCTCCCGATACCAGCAAATAAAATGTTTGGCGTCCTTACCGTACACGGATAAAACACTTCAAGCACTTTTTCAATAACAAACGTAAGTTTTATTCTTTTGTTTTCTTTTTCCTTTACTGTTTTTGTTTTTGTGTATTCTTTTGTTTTCGATCTTAATAAGTAAAACGAAAACAAAGAAATAACACAAAACAAAACAGTTAAAAGAAGAAAACAAAAGATTAAAAAATTACGTTTGTTATTTGAAAGCGCTTGAATTGTTTTATCCGGGTTACGGTAAAGACGCCAAATTTTAATTTGGCCTGGTAATCGGGAATTACCCGTCCGAGTTGCTATGGAGACTCCAGGTTCAACCAATCAGAAAGGCTCCAACTGTCGGCATGGGCTTTGCTACCACCACAAAACCGTACTTTGAAAACTATTTCAGCATATTTGTGGTCGCGCAGTGGTAAAAATGAAGTAGAACGTAGTTTACATTGCAATGTACCGGTTTTGCTTCGAAGGTAAATTATTAAAGGTGTTAAATATTAATTTTCTCTTTAGATTCAATCAGAACATTGCTCTTTTTAATCTGAAACTTCGGCTATTATTTTTGTGTTTCATAGAGTAAAATTCTTTTAATATTTAGCAAATAAAAGAGGATGTGAATTATAGAATAAGGCTGTTCACACTGAGCCGTGATCGATCGACTTTTGCGATCGATCGCTCTTATTAGACTTCAAACCAGACACCAAATTAATTATAAATTCGCAAATGCTGACACAACCCAAATCGCTTTTGTGTTTCCTCAAACTAACAGCACCGTTCGTCCAATAAAGGCACTTAGTAAAGAGTTCTATATCCATGTGAATTTCCTTACCAGCCGTTCAATGTCAGGAAACGGAAAGGAAACTCACAATTTATGTGCGGAAACGCGTGAAACCAAGGGACAAGTATATCATTAAAAAGATGGCCATGGCTCAGCATTGGAAAAAGTCTCAACTACAACCACTGCAGTAAATGCCCTCAAAAGAAGTATTTCGTGAAAGAAGCATCTCTTAATCCTTTTTGGAAAACTTTTAAATCGTAACTAGGCGATATTGCGCATGCGCGTCTAGTATTCAGAAACGGTGCTGCATATCTTCAAAACCAGCGATCGATCGCAAAAGTCGATCGATCACCGGCTCAGTTTGAAAAGCCTTATTATTAAAACGGATGTAGCCGAACCACCATATTTAACCGTCACATTGAAAGAAACGATTTTGAAAAGTACCGTAAAGATAGTCGATACCACTGTGTCTGGAAGTTGTTACCATGGCAACATATAGTAACTGACATTAAACGGATCAAATTCCTATAAGCAATAGGATAATTTCATTCGGTAAGGTGATGGGTCAGTTAGCTGCCCGACCGTCCCAAGCAGTATTTCTTCAAAAATTGGACTGTGCGTTACTAGCGTCCGCGCGCTCGCGTAAAAAAACAGCCTTGCGTACACTGTGCGATTTTCCGAAGATAGCAAGCCACGCTTTGGCCCTACCTGTTTCCAATGAGTTAGGCCTACTTTTTAGGCATATGTGCTGTTCAAAGAATTTAATGCATTATTAAACACTGAGCAAAGATTGATTACGGCCGAAATGACCGTATAAAAGAAATGGAATGTTGATTATCTTTTCGTGAAAGATTTAACTCAGTTAATTGGAACTTCAGCATTTTGTAAAAACATTGAAGAAGCGATGCAAATATTAATCACTAGTCAACTCCTGGACACTACGGATTCATTTTACATTTTATGTGATTTCTCTCTCAAAAGCAAAGAATTTTTGTGGCCCAGGCCATGCAGCATAGTGGAAACTTGCAAAAAAGAAGGATCGTTTTTTAGCAATGTCATAATGTTAAAGGTTCCCAATTGACAACTTTTATTAATAATCGTTTAACTTCGTAAACGGAACGAATTTTGACAACGGGATTAGAAAATTGCTAAGAAGTATAGGTAGCCTATATTCGTACGGCTAATACTGCATGGTTTCAGAGTACTAAGTATAGACACGATAAAATGCATTCAAAATACAGAAATATGGAATACGCCGTGCTTTCCCTCTCACCTTCCATAATCTTTTTCTCCCTTTCTTACCATAGTCTTTTTAATTGATTATATACATCCAACAACATAATATTAAAGATTAAAATTCAAAGAGGGAAAAACAATCTCATAAGTTTTAATCAGTGCGAAACATTTGAGTGCTGTTTTTGTTCGAGTGTCCCTTAAGCGTTTGCCATCGGACAATTGTGGCGTTGTACGCACCTCAATATCGCGGTTGGTATTTAGACTTACTAAAATGCCGTTTGTTTAGAAAAAACCGAAAAAGTCGTTCGTGACCCCTACCTGTTTCTTCAGTAATGGAATCGATCTTATTAGTGAGCAAATTTTATTAAATGGACAAAAGGATCGAACCGTTTTTAAATTTAAAAAATGTCCATGAAAAAATGATTTTCCATAGAGTGTGAATTTTTTTCAAAAATAAGCTGTTTTTAATAGATGTTTTCAAAAACGAGTTCGGTGACCCATATTTTTATTTCTAATTTGGAAAGTACATCGATGAAAGGTTAATTAAAAGGGTGAGTAAAAAAAAATGACCGGATGGTCCGCATTGAATTTTCAAGTACCTATATCTAATATAGGTGATATCCTGAAGCGAGTTCATTATCTTTAATTGCCGCAAAGCTCATTCACATCGTAGGAAGACGAGTTACAGTAGTTGACTCAAGAGTCGGTTTCTGGCACTGTTCACGGATTAACAATTGTATTGGTAGTTCGCGCGCTCTGTGCATTCAAATGGGAAATCCGTGGATAGGGGAAACGGACTACTGATTCCAAACGTGCTCGGCCTTACTTAACCGATGAATATTTGCAGCAATAAGAACTGAAATATGCTTTCCGATGAATCACATACGTTAATATATCTATTAAAAACTCCAAAGGCGGACACAGATCGGTCAAGTTTTTTTTTACTCCCAACCCGTACGACTTAACAAGAACATCGAAGGATCTATCGTCCCCCCCCCCCCCGACCCA
Organism: Ophioderma brevispina; assembly: GCA_023653785.1. Lineage (NCBI taxonomy): Eukaryota > Metazoa > Echinodermata > Ophiuroidea > Amphilepidida > Ophiodermatidae > Ophioderma > Ophioderma brevispina. The sequence goes on along the minus strand of JAMKCH010027379.1, from coordinate 2,967 downwards.
ACACCAAGGTCTGGGGCGAGGTCAGAAATAGATTCAATTTTTAACTTGTAAATTAAAAAGTACATTTCTGTCCTTGCATTGGGCATCTCTCCAATCTGGCAGATTGAGCAATTCGAATATAATTACCCAGTTCGAATGTTGCATGTGAAGCTTCAAAAGTTTAATCTCTGCCTCCCAACCGCTAAATCATCGCAATGTCAAATTGTTGCATACAACGGCCAGAACAACAAGGCTCAATCCGTCACCCCATGACATCAAAACCGTTTGTCTACCCGTATTTGCGCGTGCATGCCACAGATTATCGATTCCATGAGGGATTTTTATTCTCTCATTACCAACAGCCCATATCCCACACTTGTATTCCTGGTAATTATGTAGATTAACTAAATCTGTAAGTAGGTTTCTCCATGTTGTGGTATAGTTGTAAGTGAGGTCACACTGGACTATAATAGTTGATGTATCTTCATGGTGTCTATAAATATCGTCGAGAACATTGGCTTAATGTCCTTGGACTGATATTGTTGGGGCCATGGGCGATCATTAGATGGAACCGAGAGGCTACTGTGTCGATTTAGGATACGCCATGATTGATTATTTCATATTGTCAGTTATAAGCTATTCTGGTGTGTTCTTGTTTTATCCCTGGGAGTATTTCCCAAATAATTAAATAAAAGGATCCTGGGTCGAGGCCACAATAAGATTGGCTATTACGGTAATCAACTCCTGGTTGTTGTTGGGATGTATTGTTTTTGTTGTTTAATTAAGTGTGTAGTTTCATGGACACACTGCAGTGTTTACAAGTGTGACTCACGGGAAATTACTTGAGAAATGGAAACAAAAAATTGTTTGAAAAAGGTATCTTCTTCAAATTCATTTTCTTAGTTGTATGAGATTTATGTGGGGATACGTTTGAGGATAATGTTGAAAAAATGGAAACAAAAATTGTATTAAAAAGTGCAATCATTTTCTTAGTTTAGTGCTAACATGCCTATTCTGGGATTTGAAGTTACTTTGAAAAATGGAAACAAAAAATTGTTATTAAAAAGTACAACTCGGTTCGTCTTTTGGGATTGTCTTCTGGGACTTTAAAAAAATATTGAAACAAACTCCTTCGAAAATGTGTGCCACTTCTACACTGCAAAAAAGTTCTTGTCGTCACATTTTTTAAGTAGACAAATCTTGAACGTAGTACATACCATACAACGAGGTAAGCGTATGACTAGCCTAGTGTATCTCTCTGTATGATTGAAGAGGCAGTAGCCAAATGTGCGTTATGATGAAGTGGCTAATTGCTTATCGGATTTAAACTCGCCAGATTAGAAAGGGCAGTTTTCCCCTTTTTTTCACTGTGTAATTTCGTTTAAATCAACTGACTTATTCGACGGAATAAATAAACAAGAAATACTTAAATAAACGCAAACCACGCAAAGCCCGTTAACTGCCAAAGCCGCATTAACTTTATTTGCAGCGCCGCAAGCAGTATCTTGGGTAGAGACTGCAATTCAGGTCTGCAGGCAACGCAGATGAGACGAACCTTATACACCTAGGGATCATGGTGGTATTAGCACGAAAAGTACGATCTAGGTGCGTCTGTTTTGGTGTGTCTGGGTGCCCTAGGTGCGCTCGGGGCGAGATCTGGTTTTGACACTAGGATTCTTGTCTTATAACGTAATAAACTGTATCATCGTATTGACTTCATTTCCGTAAACGAGCGAAAAGAGGATTTTTAGGTTAGACGTCGGCATGAAACCGGACCCGAACGCGACGAGAGGCGCACCTAGAGCGGGACTTTTTGTACTAAAAATACCACCAAATAGGCGCACCAGTCAAATCCGCTCGATTAAGGGGGTTGAAGTGATAGTGATCTAACTCGATAAAATTTCCAGAATTCATATATATGGTATTTACAAAACGGTGCTGATAAGAATCTGAAATAAAAAATGGGGGTCACCGACTGTTTTTGAGCTATAGCCAAACAAAAAAGGTATGTTGTCACTTTTTAACCCACGCAAGTCTATGGGAAAAGTCAAAATTGGACGTTGGATCGCCACAAAATAAAAAACGGGTCGATAAAATTTTGTAATGTCAAATATATGTTGAGTCCCGACGTCGTGTCTGTAAAATTTGAAATAAACAATGAGGGTCACCGACTTACTTTTCATTACACGACAAAAAAAAACCACTTGAAAATGGGACACTTTTTTCAAATGGGCGCTGTGGGTGCAAGAAAAATCGCGCCACATTCGGAAGCAGCAAAGCAGGCACGCAGGCGTAGATAGAGATGCGTGATTTGAATAAACGCAAACAAACGCACAGTTATCCGCGTTATATGCGCATGATACCTTCGCAGCTCATCAAAAATATTCTTCCATTGTCATGGACTGGGCTCAAAACAGAATGCTGAAGGTGGAAAGCAGCGTGTCGAGTAAAACAAATCAACGTCAAACCTAAGACACGGGCGCCATTTGATGTAGGAACCAAACAATCTCTTACACTGATATACACGGTTATTTATTTTTATTTGAACATCACTTTATAACAGCAGCACCCGTCCATTCGCCGGGGTGTTCATAAAAATAAAACATACAAAAAACCAAACACACAAAAATGCGAAGGAAAGGTATAGCTTTATAATGAAATAACCAAAATAAAACGAAAACCTTATTACACAAGTAAATAAACAATGGTTGTCTGTAAGTATAGAATGCCTCTTTTAACTTCTTCTGATATTATCGCTCTCGATAATAAGCGACAAAATATTAAGGCCATCCTTGTGAGACTTTTGTGGGAGTTTATAAGTACTTTGTACTCAAGGTTACATAGATGAATAGTGTTTCAGGATACCGCGTCCGTGCGCGGGAATACTCCACCGTCGATTCTGGAAAGGGTGCTTGTAGCGCCCGCGTGCGTCGGTAATCCACCGGTGGATGTCCCGCGTTCGTGCGCGGAAATACTCACCGTCACCGT
>JAMKCH010027378.1:0-15344 GCA_023653785.1 Ophioderma brevispina | reverse complement strand
ACAAATTACAGGGATGTTTCTTTAGACTTTTATTAATGTCCATATCTGCTTTTGGGTATGTTTATTTTTATGTGTAATATATAACTCTTTCTTCCAATGGCCTAGACTATCATCGGCAAGCCAAATTGAAGAAATTTCACAAAGTAATTCCAACAAAAACAACAAACAAAAAAGACTGACCCACATCCAATGAACAGAACTAGAAAACCCTTAAAGAAAACATGGATCATGCATGTGGTCATCTATGATTTTATTTTCTTTGTGGTGGTATACTTGCCTTGGGAATAAAATATAATGCGACTTTGGTTGAAAGTCGGGAGAAAAGTGACTTTGGATCATTCATTTTCCCACAGTTTAAAATGGCGAAATTTGATCAAAAACTTGGTCACAGAGTGCTTGATTGCTTATGGAAATGTGTCTTGGTCAAAAATGCTGAAGTTGAGAAGTAACTCGGGTGGTTTTGAGGAAATTTGCGTGAATCAGAAACTGATTAGGCCATTGGGCTTAACATGACGCGTTATGCGAATCAATCTTTTCTGTTCAGATTCTCAGAAAAAAGAATTTTTTTTCATTTTTTTTTCTGCATTTTTTTCTGCGCGTCCGATTTTTCTGGGACCAATGTTCCATGGATTTCTGAAGCCCTGAGGGATTCAGACCATGAAGCGCAGAGGGGTTTAATCAGGAATTTACAAACAATCAATCCGCACATTATGTGATGTGATCTGGGAAAAACCGTCACATGTCGCAAAGGGACAGTGGTCAAAAAAATAAAGAAAAGTAAAATCTTTTAAACGGTGAGTTGTATGATTTAGTTGGGTGAGTGGAATAAGGCATAACTTGTGATATGTGTATCATATAGAAGGAAAAGAAGTCAAAAGGATGGAAAAGTTATATTTCAAACTTTGCAATGTTAGTCAAAACTCAAAAAATATTAATTTTTCACATGTGGCGGGTTTCCCAGATCGCATCACATTTATGTGAATTATTATATGGCAATGGACAGGTAAGGGACTGCCCGAGACGATAAAAATACCCCTATGGACGTGTCGGGTACAAAAGGTATATTCAAATTATCAACATATAGGCAAACAAAAATCATTCAAGCTTGCTCCCAGGTTCTATATCATAGTTTTCAGGGAGGTTCCATAACCTGACCCATCTAACCACACTTTTTCTGACACACTTATGAATGAGGACACCTGAATGGAATAAACTTGTTCTTTATTCTGTGAAGGGTTTCCATTCATAAGTGTTAGAAAAAAGTGTGTAAATGTGGTCAGGTTATGGAAACTCCTATTTTTTAATGAGTTGTCTTTACAACAAACACCCCTTAATTGCTTTGCCCATCGGCCATCCATCTAATGTGATAAATGTGGTGAAGGTTGGGAGGATGGACGGCAAGGGTACACATTACAATGGCAATCTGCTATGCGTTACGCCCTTTCTGGGACTACAAGGACGTGGAATGATGCCTCTTCCCGTGCAGAAGAGAAGGAGGAGACGACCAGTATTGGTGACTACAATGAGCAGGTTTAGTGATGGAAGGAAATACCTAATTCCCATGTCTTTTGTTTTCAATCAGTGGAGTGTACTTGTTAGTAAGCTGACAAAACTGATTTGAAAATGTTAAGATACAGCTAATGAATTCTGCTAATTTGGGAAATTTGAAACAGAATATGTTTACTGATAACATTGAGATGATGATGAAGTACGAAAAGTATAACTTAAAATAACCATCTTGAAATCATGTCGTTGACTTGGGGCCCCAGCTCGTCTAGGGGGACGACAGAGGCTTGTAGTTGGGTTTGGAGTAGTGATCGCTAGCTGAAGGAGGAGGGGATGGACGGATGAATCCCCTTCAGATCTCTCAACTGGGAATGCGGTGGGTCCATTAATGGACTATTCCAATAAATGTTGACAGTGATGACGTTGGACAGTTGCGTAGTGATGAAAAATTTTCACAATTTTTCAAAAATTGGAAAATTAGGCCTTTTCATGGCATGCATATTAATAATCAGCATCGAAAAATGCATTCAAAAGGAGTCCTAACAAGCCAGTCTTATGATAGTTAGTTATTGAGAAGGATATTTTTGTGATATTTATCATAACATTTTAAGCTAATAATGATGTCATACAGAGTTTTCAAAACAATTTGAAATATCAAAAATGAAAATAAAAGGCAATTAAGTACCTAATATGGGCAAGCATGGAACATGGTGAGGCTTTCATCACCGTGCATTAGAAGGACATAACTGTGATGATGAAAATAAATATTTGGGGCCATTTAGTGACCTGGTGGCACTGATGAATTTAGCAGTCTTCACAGAATAAAAAGTAGCATCATATGCACTTTATTACTGAATATTGAATGGCTTAACTGGACATAATACCTTGATATACTTTAATCATCTTTAAACTCAAAATGTAGGCAATGAAGTACCAAAAGTTCCTAAGGCAATGTGACTTTATTGTGTCATTTTTCGAAAAAAAATTGTTCTTTAGATTGGCAGGAACCAGTTAAGCACTACCTAGAACTTTTTTGAAGGGGCCCTCAATTTTGCAAAGTTGTGCGATTCTGCATAGCTGTGTTGGTAATTGGCCAGTTAAAATATACCTGCTAACGGTATAGCTCAAAATTGGTATTTGCTACCAAGAAGGAATTTTGTAATTAATATCGGGAATCCCGATAATAATTCAATATCTACTGGAAACCCAAATTTATATATCTTCCGTGTGAAAAATTGGAGCCATCTCACTAAAATAAACCATTATATGTGATCGTGTGACCCACGCAGAACAGTGCTGAGCGATGAGTACGGATAGTATGATGCACAAGTCTATTGGATGAGCCCAGAAATTGGCGGGTCCAGAGCCGTTTGAAATTAATATCGGGATCCCGATATTAATTACAAAAAAACTCTTCTTTTGTAGCAAATTACGCAATTTTGAGCTATACCGTTAGCAGGTATAGTTGACTGGCCCCAATGACCAAACAAAAATATGCAGAAATGCAACAACTTTGAAAATTTGAGGGCGCCTGCAAAAAAAATGTGCATAGTATTGCTTTAACGTTCTGCCAATGTATTAAAGAACAATTTTTTTTCGAAACAAACAAAATGACAAACTAAAGTCACATTGCCTTAGGAACTTTTTGTATACATGCCACATTTTGAGGTGAAGATGCAATTCAAGTATATCAAGTTTTATGCTCCAGTTAAGCATCAATTCAGTAATAAAGTGCATATGATGCTACTTTTTATTCGTAATGACTGACTAAATTCATCAGTGCACCGGTCACTAAATGCCCCAAATATATTTTTCATCATTACAGTTATGTCATTGCTAATTGAACGGTGAATGAATGAAGCTCACCATTGTTTCAAGGCTGCCCATATTAGTACTTAATTGCCGTTTATTTTCATTTTTGATATTTCAATGTTTTGAAGCCTTGTATGACATCATTTTTAGCTTAAATGTTATGTAAATCACAAAATATCCTTCTCAAAACCAATAGCATAAGACTGAGGCTTGTTAGGACTCATTTGAATGCATTTTCATGATGATTATGAATATCATGACCATGAAAAAGGCCGAATTTTACAATTTTTGAAAAATTTGAAAATTTTTCATCACAAGCAATTGTTCAAACTGTCCTCACTGTCAAACGTTAATTGGAATATTCCATTAATGACCCACCTGCATTCCAGTTGAGATATCTAAATGGTGATTCATCCGTCCATTCCTTCACTCCTTCGGCAGAGAGATCACTAGCTCCAAACCAAACTACAGACTCTGTCGCTCCCCCTAGATCGAGCTGAAAGTCAACGACAGAGTTTCAAGATGGTTAGTTTCATTAGTATACTTCTACTTCCTCATAAATCTCAATGTTATAAGTAAACATATTCTGTTCTCAAATTTACCCAAATAGCAGGAATTCAGTCGCGTTATCCTTAACATTTCAAATCATATTTGTCAGCTTACTACAGTACAACTACACTGATTGAAAACAAAAACAAGGGAAAATTATTTGTATTTCCTTGACCATCAATAATACTCTGCTCATTGTAGTCACCATACTGTCAGGTCTACTCCTTCTATTCTGCCACTGGAAAGAGGATCAATCACGTCTGTCGATCAGAAGGCGGAACGCAAGCAAGTGCCATTGTAATGTTACCATTGCCGTCATACATCCCAACCGTCACCAACATTATCATCATAGATGCCTGATGGGCAAAGCATTCAGGGGTGTGTTGAAAGACAAACTCATTAAAAATAGGGAGTTTCCATTTCCTGACCCATCTGACACACTTTTTCTAACACTTATGATGGAAACCCTCACAGAATAAAGCACAAGTTTATTACATTAAGGTGTCCAATTCATAAGTGTGTCAGAAAAAAAAGTGTGTTAGATGGGTCAGTTTATGGAAACTCCCTTAAACACTATGATAGAGGACCTGGGAAGCAAGCTTGAAGGATTTGTTTCCTATAGTATTGATAATTTGATATACTTTTTGTACCCGACAAGTTCCATGTTATTTTTATCGTGCTCGGGCAGCTTACCTTCCTTGCCAGATAATAATTCACATATGGATGTCGATCTGGGAAAACCCGCCCCACATGGTGAAAAATTAATATTTGAGTGTGATATTTCATTGCAAAGTTTGAAATATTAAAGTTTCCAATCACTTTTGACCTTCTTTCTTCTATGATACACATATCAAACGTTATGCCTTATTACAATCTGACAAAAAATAAAGTACAACACATAACAGATTTTAGGATTTTTTATTTTGTTTGAAACTGTCCTGTGCGACATGTGCCGGGTTTTCCCAGATTCACATCACATATGTGCGGTTGCGTGGTGGTAATTCCTGATAAACCACTGCGCTTCATGGTCGAATCATCAGGGATTCCAAATCCATGGAACATTTGTCCCAGAAAATCGGAACTCCCCGAAAAAAAATTGCAGAAAAAAAATTGATAAAAAAAAATCTGTTTGAGAATCTGAAACGAAAAGATTGATTCGCATAACACATGTGACCAATGGCGCCGAATCAGTTCTGATTCGCGCCAAAATTTCCTCAAAACCACACGAGTTACTTCCAACTTCAGCATTTTTGACCACGGAAACATTTCCTATAAAGCAAAGCACGGTGACCAAGTTTTTGATCACATTTATCATTATGAAACTGTGGGACAATGATAGTATCCAAAGTTCACTTTTCTTCCCGACTTTCAACCAAGTCGCATTATATTTTATACCAGGAAAAGTGACACAACAAAGAAAATAAAATTCAATAGATACCACATGCAGTATCCATGTTTTCTTTTGAAAGGGTTTTCAGTTCTGTCATTGCATTGGGGGTCAGTTTTGTTGTTATGTTTGTTTTGTTGGTAATTACTTTTGTGAAAATTTCTTTAAATTTGCTTGCAGATGATAGTTAGGCCATGTGGAAGAATAGAGTTTAATTACACATAAAAATAACACATACCAAAACAGATAGGGACATTAATAAAAGGATCAAACATCCTGGTAATTGTTGCTAACTTTTAAATTGCCGTACTTCAACAACTACACGTTATTCTATGCCCAAGGAATCATCTTAGACCGCACTTATGATAGTATAACCACAAAAGTCACAGACTGGTCAAAAAAGGCAGTGAGATAGACTCTGGCTGTGGTTTCTTGGGTTACACGCCATTTCCGCCTAGTCTGCTAAATTAAGGTCGCCGGCGACATTAATTATAAAATCGTTCTGTTTACCAATAAGGCGCTGATTTGGGTTTTAAATTCAGGTGAGAGCTGAGCTTATGTAATAAAAACTTTATAACCAAGCAAAAAATATCATTTTGAAATTTCTAGAGGGATCACTATTTTTCAAATGAGCCAGTGTCTCTTTAATGTCACTGTATTCTTACCTGTAGGGAGGGATGTTGGCGGTTCTGATAACCCCTATCATCTGTATAGGCATACAAAAACACAATACCCAATTAGTTTACCATTAATTCAAATTCTCATTGGTTGTTCCCACATAAATGATGTTATACAGGGTGAGTCACAGATAAAAAGGAAACCCCAAAAGACCAACCCCTATATTGTAAAATGTTTAGGGAGTGTAGCATCTTTACTTAAGCAATGATATGGGAGCTGAACACAAGAGCATTCTTCATATCTGCGTCCACGGCATCCGGGACGACATCTTAGAGTATGAAACAGCCTGAAACAGATTTAATTTGGTTTCATTGTTCATTATGAACCAAGACAGGTTTGCCAGTTTAAGGAGACGGTATGAATTACAATGTCATGAAATGTATGTAGTATTTTCAAGATCCGGTGGAAGGAATCATCCTATGAAAGGAGGATTTCTGGACATGCGTATTGATAGAGTGAAGCTTCACAAGCAACATGATAATCATGAGCTTGACAATCTCATTCAAATGTGACTAAAAATGAAAACAAGTAAATGAAATAAGCACCTAATCCTTTTATATTGATGTAAAGGTTAAGTCTAATGGTAAAAAGGATTTGATTGTGAAAAATTTTGAATGTAAAAAAAATGGGGGTTTCCATAAGGTTACTCATTCTGACCCACTTTTTCTGACAAACTTAGGAATTGCAGGCCGTACGCAGGATTTATTATGATTTTTTGGTGGGGTGCGGACTTTGGTATAAAGTGACCTTTTTTGGTAATAAAAGGAGACTTTTCTGTAAAAAGTGACTAGCCCCCCTAAAATGAGTCCCTTTTTTGGCACTTTTTGAACATCTCATCACCAAAAGTGAATTTTTGTCAAAAATCTCTAAATTTGGCCTTTTTATTGACAAAAATTCAGCAAAAGTGGACCTTTTTCCCTTTTGTGGAATTTGAGGGGGGGGGGGGGTCTGGCCGCCACCCAACTAATACGGGCCTGTGAATTTGGAAAACCTTAATGGAATAAACATGTGGTTTCTTTCTGTGAAGCGGTTTTCCAAAATTCAAAGGGGTAAGTGGGTCAGTTATCGGAAACACTCAGAAAATTTCAGCTGTAAAACACAATTTTTTTTTTTTTTTTTTTTTTTCATGGAAACAACAAACACAAACAATTAAATATACACAGACCAGAGACACAGATGGCATCATCCATCATGATAACATAAGCATTCACTGATTGTGAGGAGCCAGTGAAATATTACAAAAACAATTCTGATTGCTAAAATAAACACAGAACAGGGAAAAGGGACAGAAAGCTTTGACACCATTAATTACTAAACCAAATTAATGCGTGAATAAAAAGAAATTCAGATACAACTTGAGAACCACTAATGCAATTCTGATACAAACCATTGAGATAAACAACACATTTCATATACAACCATGAGATTCACTATTACGACTCGGATACTATCAGAAAACCACTAATACATTTATCAGATACGATAATAGACCCACCAAAAAACAAAAAAAAAATATAACCATGAGAACAATTATCACCACCAGATCGACCCAGTTATTTCTGCAGTTACTTCCAAATCTCAAAAAAAAAAGGAAAATAAAGGTGGTACTCGTTGGCCCTCCTAGTGAAATTCTCCTGCATAATCTACTACTCTCCACACTCTATCTCTTTCCTAGTTCCATTCAAAGCGCGAACCATATGCCAACACAGTTAGTTATACTGACCAAAAATTGAATGTACCAGGGACATGTAGTGTGGTAATTCAACTGATAACACTTGATCGGTACTTGTGTGCAGTCTAATGAGTGGTCATATAACATATTGGTGTTGGACGAAGATATGCAGAAGGGCTGGAAGCTGACAATTGAGATATCGATAAGAATGACTAGAAGAATATGCTGATGAAGACTGTAGCTTACGCCGCCATTGTCTAATTACCATGGAGATAGACAATATCCGTCAAATACAGGAACAAATACTTTGGCATGTGAAATGGACACCTACTCTGCTGTGTATTCCTTGGATACCAAGGGCAGGACAAAGACGGTACTACTACCCAACAGGAGAGCGTAGCCAGCCCGGTGGTTCTGGGGGTCCAATTTCCCGGTCGGTGCAAAAATTTCCCGATCACAAAGCAACATTTCCTGGCGCAGGGCAAAATAATCCGAAAAGTGGCTGATTTAACATAAATATCCAGTGTTTTATTTCCCGATTCCCTCAAAAAAATTGTCAGACCTGGGGCACTCGGCCCCCTTACCCCCACCGGTATGCCACTGCTCTACCCAAAAGATTTTTTTTACGGGTAGAATGATAGTTCGCTTATTGTCAACCCAAAAAAATCATAACAATCACAGATTCAATATTCAGCAAGTGAAAGGAGACACATTTTGATATTTTGATTTACTTAAAGGGACACAAGCACTTTTCAGGAAAAAAAATTACCCCAAATTTTTACATTTTTTTGTGGTGTGCATATTACTTGAAGTTGAATAACCTGAATCTGATACCTTTTTGTAATAAACAGATGATTTAGCATTTATTGTTTAGTTGAACATCTGCTTTCCTAATGGCTGTACAAAAAAACAACAGACAACACAATCAAGTGAGAATGGTGAGAGCTTTTTATCCTCAGAATATCTCCTTGTATCCCTTGAGAGTCCAGATATGCATATGGTCACTACCCCTATGATCAATCTGTTGATTGGGCTCATTACAGGGACTAGCCTGAGATGCCCCACCAAGTAACCAAGCAAAATAGTGCTTCTATATCTCATTACCACAATTTCTACATTATCTATGATTGCTCATCACATGATAGAAGGCCGTCCAAGGACCCAATCATCAACTCGTGCTTAGAAGCCGATAGATAGGCAGGTAGTGTCGGGGTAGACTAGTTTAGGGATTTGTATTAAGTCACCAAATAGCCGGTGGCCACATCCGTGTATGCAATATGGTATTGTCTTCAAGCAGAGACAATGACAATGAGCAGTAGCGTGATCGGTGATCATGTTGTCAGCCACCAACCTTTATGTCTTTTGCAGATGTAGTTTCATGTCGATAACACTCTAAAATCATCTCCACATTCCAAAATTCTATGATAGTGCTGCAGTAAGTGTGCACAGACTCCCATCCCTGCATTATGGCTTCACGGGGGGACCAGTTTAGAAAATCAATCTACGGATATATGAGATGTCAAAAGCAATGTTGATGATGAAGTCTAATAAACCAAGGGTTTGTTAGAAGGCCAACCCCTCCTATCCCTCTCTAAGTAACACAAGTAAAAATCACCATTAATATTGTTGGCTGATTGCTTCTGATGGCAGGGGGGTGTCAAGTAAGTCCATGATGATGCAACAAAATCAGCACTGTTTGTTCCTGTAGACATGTTGTAAGTAAATAGTAAAGCTCCGTGTGAGCCAGCTCGTGCGCGGAGTGCCCATCTCTCTTTCCTTAGGGTTTTGGCCAGCCTTCCTCCGTATTATGTTGCTGTGGGGTTCGACTCCTCCCGACAGAGAGTCTGTTATTTCCCCGCATTGGAATTAACTGCTGGGTACCCAGGTACCCATTTATACACCTGGGTGGAGGAGTAATAAGGAAAGTGCCTTACTCAAGGGCACAACACGTTGGCCGCACGTGGGACTCGACCCACGACCTTGGATTGCGGGAAGAGCGGCTCAATCCACTGAACCACACGTGCATGTTGACTGATTGAAAAAGATTTTTAAACTGATTGTGATTCAGGCAACTTTCTACTTTTTCCCACTAAAAACAAGAACACATTCTTGATTTTCCCAAAACTCATCAAAATAATCAAACCATAGAGCAGTCTTATCACCAGGGTCACTTTCTGTGCTTAGCCTTTTCATTGGCCCTTGTTTCGGATCAATTCTTGACACACAAGCAGTGTCCTTTTAATAACTCAGAATCTTAGTCATCGGAGGTGAAAACAAAGCGTGACGTCACTCCTGAACAACTTTGATTTCAATGCCATTTGGACCGTTATGACCATTTCTTTGGATTATTTATAGCATTCAAGTGAAACGAATAGGCATCACTAAAATATGTGTGTTTTTCATACTCGAGGCACTTTCCAGACTCCTGCTATCGTTCAGGTAAAAATACAGTGGCATTTTATGCCTGTTACACAGGAAAGAAAGAAATCCCTACGGAAAATGGGCCGCCCCTATAACTGTGACGTCAGCGTAGACAGACCTATTACAAACCAATTTCAGTTCCATAATAGGCGATGTAGCTAATTTGGTGATATTGCTTGGCATGGTTAAACAAAACTAAGTAATGAGTGAGTACACTGTGCCTACTGATTTATTGAAACATTTCAAAATTTATAATACTGGGTAAGTGACTCTACATTGATGAGCATTGTCTCATGGTTAGACAAAGTAGTTACAGCATTTCAGAAACTACACCTATGTGTATTTTGCCGGCCCAAAAGTTGTACTATTGTGGCTACCTCTCTCCAATCTGACGTCAATAACATCCTGCATGAGAGCCAGCTAGCATGCAGTTTCAATGTATTGTGAACCCTGCTCACAAAAGAAATTGCTCTATTTTATTGTGAAATTCTCTTTGCTGTAGGGGAGAAGATAGTTAGTGAAAAACTTATGATATCAAGCTTTAGGTGATTTCATGTGGATATTTTACTTACCGATGTACCATCAGACCATTCAAAGTTACATCACATACAGTGTCATGGAGACCAATCCAGAGGTTTTGACGGATACCATCCGCACGTGTTGCGGGAGAATGAGAGTAAGAATGCGTGAAATATAGTTCTCGGTTTCTAAGTATTCATTGCGTTTAAGTGATTGTTTTATTTTTCACACTTTACTTCTATTTTTCAAAGCTACTTTAATCTTAAGACTGTAACTTGGGAAACCAGTGTTTGATGCCGGAATAAGATACAAAGGCTAAGGTGAAAAAAGTGTAAAAATAGTCTACAACATCTAATAAAAAATGTGAGCATTTAGGTAGACCCGTACTGTAAGAACAAATTTATCAAAGAAATTAAAGCAATAATGGCACTTTGAAGAGCGCCACCCAATTTAAAATTGAGTTGTGTTGGTAATTGTCTAGTAAATATACCTGCGAAACACAAATCTCGAAAGTGCGTATATGTCATAAAAGAAGCGATTTTTAATTAGAATCGGGATTCCTGATGGTATTTAACGTCGAGCTGGAAATGCAAATTTATGTCATCCATATGAAATAGTGCTTCCTCACGAAAATGACCTTAAACTTGACTTGCATGAGCCCTTGAACAGATGGTGAGCAAAGACAGGTAGATTAGTACAATTTCCCAGCTATTCATATTACTGGATGGACATTTCCAGCAGCTGTGATTATTACCAGAGATCTCTGATATTAATTATTCCAATTACGAAATTCCTTGTTTGCGACACAGAGGAATTTCGAGATCTACCATTCACAGGTTTGTAGCTTACTAGCTAATTACCAAGTGTAACTTTGCACACATCTCAAAATATTTCTGAAAATTGGGGCCCTCATAAAAATGTGCTATTATGCTTAACATTTTATAACCCACAGAACCCGAAACAGCTAAACTTTAAGCGCAGCTAATCACGCACTGCGGACACAATCAAACAGAGACCAAAGAAATTGAACTGCAAACTAGGAGCTTTGGGTTCATTTTCCATTGCCAATCCAAAATAACCATGGGCCAGAGTTGTATTCCAATTTGAATTCACTAGTTCTTATACAAATAAAATCTCGAATTGAGTCCATGGATCAAAGATGCCAACGAGAGATTTCAAATAACAGGCGTCCTAAAAAATGTGAAAATTCGTATTTGCACTGCCGTCTAAAGCTCTCATATCAAAAATATCCCAATCTGAAAGGATTAGTGAGAAACTGTTCTTTGGTACAAAAATTGTGATAATTTCCTATAAGAGCAAATAGGAAATTCAGCCTAGGGTTTCTATTGATATATAAGCATATACAAATCACCTTTTGTTTCATTTTAAGTGTATTTTCTGTAGCCAAATAAAAGGTAGAAATCTAAGTGAGTGGTGTCTAATCTACCGAATCACTAAATATACAGAAAATATTAAATGACTTGAAATCTTCTTGTTGCACCTTTAATTACAACAAGAGCCGCCAAATGGTATTGAAACAGGGACCGTGGGTCCACAAGAAGCAAGGCAAGGTGCAACGAGAGATTTTAAGTCATTCTATTTTCTGTGATTGTAGTAATTTCATATAGGTTAGATGCTAAATAGATTCCTTACCTTTAGTTGTTATTAAATAACTTAAAAGAAAACAAAAGGTGATTTCTATATGCTTATATCAATAGAAAAACATAGGCTGAATTTGTAATTTGCTCCTATACAAAATTAGAAATTTTCACCTTTGTACCAAAGAAACAGTTCCAGCTTAATCATTGCAGATGGGATATTATTGATATAAAGCTTACACCAGTGCCCAAATTTCAGAATTTTAATAATTTTTTCAGGACACTTGTTATTTGAAATCTCTTGTTGCACCTTTAACCACTGGACCACATAGACCCATCAAATAGAATAAAGGATGCCTTAACCCCAAACAAATGCCAAGAATCATTCTCCAGGACTTGTATTGAGAAAACCTTTAAAAACAACATATCAAAAGTTTTCCAAAATCAAGGAGTGGAACATCTATTTTTAAGGGGGTAAGGTAAGGTTTATACAGGGGTTTCAAAACATGAAAAGGAACAAACGCGTTCGGTTCTGGGATCTGGATCACCCTGTATACAGTTAGTACTAATTGCAATCTGAGCATGCGTTAGTACGATTGTCTCGTCTTATATAGTTTAAAATGACGTAAATCCACAGTACACCAGGTCTCTGCTTGTGTCTCATTTGTCGTTGTCCTAGTCCCCTACTTGAACGGCCGGAAAGCGTCAAAAAGTATGCCAACGTGTTCGTCACCTTTACAGTATAAAATAAAAAAAGTATAGGTTTTGCCAATAGTTAGATTCAAAATAAGTTCAAGGTCACAATGGGGGTAAATTTTCAGATGCCATCCGTGCGTTATATAAATGTGTCAAATTGTTTGGTATGGTACAGAGCCGAAAATATACTGGTTGCACCGTTTGTGATATTCGTTGCATAATGGAACGCAAAAGTGATGGGTCTACAGGTCTAGCGGCAGGTCACTAGTCATAGCTCTGTATTCTTATGACAGAACATTTCAACAAAGAATCCATTTAAATTACTTATCAAATGGGACAAATTGAACAATTTACAACCAGTCCAATTTTAAAATCTGACCATTCTATGAATTTTTACCCCAGTGATGACCTTGAACTGTTAGGCTGCCTTTTACTGATGAAACTATTGACCATAGATATGGCAAATATAATTTGTTTAAACCTTAAGGGTAGCCCTCTAAATTGGTACATTCATTATAAATCAATTCGAGCAATTCTAAGTTTTTACCCCTGTACCTGTTTCCCCTTATTTCAAAAACATGTTCCACAAGGTTGATTTGGGAAAACTTTAATAATATTTTTAGTAAATTCATAGATATTAAGACCAAAAGCTGTTTCTTTTGCAATTTGTTTGGGTTTTCAAATCATTAAAAAAACTGGAAACACTGCACCACTTATTAGACAGTAAAAGTTTGATAAGAATGTCTAGCTGATGGGGGGTCGGTGGTAGTTTGAATGAAATCGTCCTAACCTGCAAGATCATAATTGCCAGTGTGGTTTTCATTTTTAAAGAAGAAGAAGAAACCACACAAGCAAACGGAGTGATGGTTCAAGCTATATTTGTACCTACAATGATTTGAACAGGGAAAGGGTCCATTATTTATGAAGGGTGGATGGAGGATTTCAGGGGGGGTGGGGAAAAAACAATAAAAAGTTTCATACAGGAGAGTTTGCAATAACCTTTAAAAATGGGAGAAATTTTCATAAGCTCTGGGGAATGTGACATTTTTTAATGTAGCAAAAAATGGTTCACAGAAATAAGTTGAATTTCCTACCCCTCCCCCCCCCCCCGTTTCTACATGTTCCCAGTCCCCAACCCTAATAGTACTTACTTGAGAGGAATAATGACTGTCGTTTGAATCGTGTATGCTGACGAGATTGGACCTCACATTTTCACATGTTGTTTGTGTCCGCTAAATTTGTGGGGGTCTCCAGAGAGAAGTCGTAAACAGTAATCACCATAGAGCTGCCAGTTGTTGGAAATGAGCCAATTTCTTCAATCAAACATAAAAATAGTGTAAACCATACTAATGCAATGCATACAGCTGTTTGAATGTCTCATTCATATGATAAAACAAGAAAAAAACAAAAATATCAATGGCGACACACGTGTGAAACTAATTGGATTATTATTCTACTAAGTTCCATCCTGTGCAAAATTTGATGAAATTTCATTGCGGGCAAATAGTATTCTTTATAAAAATATAGTTTTACACGTCGTCATGAGAAATAGGCATATAGACATGCCTGGAAAAAGTGGGGAATTTGGGAATGTCATTCCCGGGAAATTTTGTATTTTTTTCGTTTTTTAAACATTTTCTTATAAATAAAGAAATACATACGAAATGAAAGGGAAATTTGAAATCTTGGAGGGAAATTTGCATTCTCAGAGGGAAATTTGAGCATATTCCAGGAAATTTTGAATTTTTTACAAGCCCTGCATATAGAGGGCACTATAACTACAAACTCTGATGAGCACACAATGGACTTTGGACTTGCTCAAGGGTCAGGAATGGGTACCTGGGTATTTCTCAAAATTATACATATCTGTGCAAAATTATAACTTCAAGTTTGGTCTACAATATCACATATACGCCGACGATACACAAATATACAGTTCATGTAATCCAAGGTTCCGGGTGGACAAGGGTGGCTTTGTCTAACCTTAATAGATGCATGAAAGTGTTAAAGGATGGATGAAATCAAATAAACTCAAAAACTTATGAATTAGCAACAGACCGAATTCTTCATTGCGGATACAAAGAACACATGAAACTCATTGGCGAATATCCCTGAAGATTGGTGGAAACTACCCTAACACCATCCGAATCAGTGCGGAATCTCGGAGTATACTTTGACTCTACCATGACAATGTCAACATGTCACATTGTCTGTCGCTCTCTTAACTTTCATCTCAGGAACATAGGGGAGGATCCGGAAAAACATAGACGAACGCTACTGAGCAATGCGGTAGATCATCCTAACCACGATTGATTATTCCAAACTCACTCGTTATGGCATTCATCAAGGGACATGCATAAAGTCTACAAAAAATACAGAAAACGGTCTGCGCGGCTGATTTTTAAAGCAGGTACCGTGACATACAAACCCCCATCATCAACGATGACTGGCTACCTGTAAAGGAAAGAATCCACATCAAGATTTTACTTATTTTATAAATCACTCA
>JAMKCH010027377.1:0-19923 GCA_023653785.1 Ophioderma brevispina | reverse complement strand
AACACGGAGCCCAGATAATATTAGCTAACCATTGCTCAATGTGGTATAGTATATAGATTCAACCCATCGTGTCACCTCTTGTACTTTTCCGAAGGTATGGGCATTGAATGAGTGGGATTTGCCATTACATTGTCAAAGTTATGTTCAAATAATGCTAAATGAAGTAATTGCTGGTGTTTCCATCCTGATGCTTCAATTGAAACACCCAAGCTGTCTTTGTCTTGGAATAATGTATACCGGGTCAACGTTTATTTACTAGCAACATTAATGCACACGTACACGTACATTGGTATGAGAGCCCACATTTTTTTTTTTACCTTTGGCCATTAAAATAATTCCTCTTACCTCTCACGGTAAATGCCCAGCGGTGAATGGGCAGACCTACAACTTTTAATGAGGTTTCACATTTTGAAATCTACTACAGTAATGCTTTAAAGGCTTATGTTTTACAACATCCCAGGCGGGTGAGGGTAACTTCATAATTAAAGGTGGGTGACCTGATCATGGTCCATATTTTCATATGTTTTCGCCCTCATATGGAAGCATATCACCAAAAAATCACATTACAAATTTGGAGTTAAATCGGTCCGGTCGTTTTAATAGTAGAAGCAAAATGTGTACTAAATTGGCCCATAGGCCAGTGTATGTTAATAAATGTGGTATACCACATTTGAAGACGTTTATGTTCATAACCCCAAAAAGAAACATTTTCTGGACTTTAAGGAACCGTCATAGTTAGAGAAAGCAAGACCGGCCGCGGTATCGAGACTCAAATGCAATGGTAGGTATCAACAAACGCATTTCAATGCAGGATAAGTCTCTTGTGAAATTCGGTATTCAAATCTAAGTACCGTATGAGGAGAGTCGTCACTTAAAATTGTTTTATTTCAAGTTCTTGGTTTAAATTGGCAAATGAGGAGGTTTTTACAAGTATTTTATGTTGAAAATTTCCAGAACCATCTATCAATGTCTCCAAGATTATGTAGTTTCGTATGGGGTACAAGTTTACTCATCTATAGTCTTTTATAAGGTCTTTTATATGGTAACCAACGATTGTGGTTACCATTTTCATGTACAAAAAATAAGTAACCCTATCACCTTTCCAGAATACAGTAAGTTCAAGAACCTAACACAATTTGACATAACACGCACAAAAATACAATATCTTTATTTTACAGATTGACAGTTGACAATGGCAACAACCAAGTTGCGGTTTTGGCGTTGTAAAACAACACCAACATACCTTACAGTGGTTTTGAGTATGGCAGGAACCCACTACTATGAAAACATGGTTGCTCCTGGTGAGGTCTTCTACAGATGGCCTGGAGCAGTATGGTACACAGTATGTGTTATCCCAACAAAGATAATGGGTGAAAGGACGATGGAAAAGCAACAGGAAATATTGAAGAAAACAGCTTCGGTGTCGGTGAACATGTGTTGGCAGGAGAGGTCTAAGCTGTGGGTGGTGTGGTGACAGGGGCGGGCAGCTGGGGCGGGGGCTGTGGCAGCTGAAGCAGGCGCTGCAGAGGGGGCTGTGGCGCCGAAGCAGGCGCTGCACTGGGGCTGTGCAGCCGAAGCAGGCGATTGCAGCTGGGCTGTGGCAGCCGAAGAGCGTCGCAGTGGGCGGGGGGATGTGGCAGCGAAGCAGTTGCGGCAGCTGCTGGGCAGGGGCGGCAGCCGCGGTGGTGGGGGATGTTGGCAGCTATAGGCATAGGGGTAGAAGTAGCTCAATTTGTTGCTGCTGGAATTGGTGTTGCTGCAGGAATTTTTCAAATGGTAGGCTGGCAAATCGATGATGAAACTGTACATCTTCTAGTGAATTTATTCAGTAGTGCCGCAAGATCAGAAGGATGAGGTGGAGAAAGGTTTTCAATCACTAAGGCTGCTCTTTTTGAATAGTTTCAGGGGTAGGCAGATATACACAGATATGAAAGGGTGTTATGGTGATGGATCTGGCACTGGCTTGAGGTTACTGGTTTGCCCAAGGTTAAAATATCGGAAAAGAAACCACAATTTATCGGTCGCGATATTAAACTTGTGGAAGAGTTTCGATTATTTCAAAAACGCGAATGCACGATCTGTCGCTAGACACGGCAATGGAAATTCACTGACTATTCGAAAAAACAGTACGAGAGTGGTTTGAAAAGTAACACAAGAAACTCAAGACTAGCGAGGCATCATTATCACTAAAGTGCATGAGTGCAAAATGTTAACTACAGGGGTGTATAACGTGACCAAGCATGTGTTGAAAGAGTTATATAGGTATGGTGGATGGTGCATATTAAAGATGTGGCTGCGTGCATATTAAAGATGGCAATTCGGCTATATAGCTTTGTCATAAATTACTATTAATAAAAGCTAATACAACATAACAACGATCCAAACCAACCATAGATGCACTTCTACTACCTACTTACAGTGTGATCCAAAAAAAGGTTTACACTTTATATCTGCAAATCGCTCAAAGGTGGGTGGGACATATCACAATTTTTTGAAGATATTTATTAACTACGATATCTTGTTATAACCTGGTGGAAAACGGCGTCTCAAAAACAAAGATCCCAAATAACAAAATGGCGGCCCGATAGCAAAAAATGGTCAAAAACCCACTTTGCACACAGGTAAAGTCTATGGGACAACCATGTATGGTTAACAGAAATCAATAC
The DNA here is from genome assembly GCA_023653785.1 of Ophioderma brevispina. NCBI lineage: Eukaryota > Metazoa > Echinodermata > Ophiuroidea > Amphilepidida > Ophiodermatidae > Ophioderma > Ophioderma brevispina. The sequence goes on along the minus strand of JAMKCH010027377.1, from coordinate 17,257 downwards.
GATTGCGTGAACTGTAGGCCTAATCACTTAACAAACTATTGACCGTCCTTCGAGTTTGTGTGAAGTGTTTACCGTTTGAAAATGATGAGAGAATAACTCAACGTAAACTGAACTTGAAAATGTCCATTTACCGAACATTCTTAAACAGATGCTGAAAATGTATAAGCAATTTCATCGGTTGATGCCGGGTTCAATTGTTTAATTGAACCCAGTAGTACGCGCTGGCGGGGTGTATTTGAAAGTTATTTTAGGTTGAATCGCTGCGTCATACGCGGTTTTGCTACTTTCGCGCGCGGCCGCCAACGTTGCGTCTCGTTGCGTATGATCGTTGCGATCAGAGGTTGTTCGTTGTTGTCACGGGGTGGTGACAGTTACTTTTTGTTGTATTTAAGCCGTAAAGAAACGCGAAATTGGGTTAAAGATGACGGTACAAATGATAAAAAGCTGTTAAGAATGAGAAAAAGGTATGATTTTGGGAACCGGTACTCTCTTATGACGAATTGAACCGGGACACCAATTATTTTGCGTGGAAGAAATCCGCCTCCGGCCTCGTTCTTCCACTTAACTAATGGTATCGCCTGGGTTCAATTCGTCGTAAAGAGGGGTGAGTAAGTACCGGTTCCCAAAATCATTTACCTTTATTCTCTAAATTTAAGTTGATTTCATTGGGGGAGGATTTTTAAAATTGAAAAATTCCATGCCGTTTTTCTTGCCCTGACTGAACGAGACTCTGCTTGTAAACATTTTGAATGTTTGCATGGTTTGGACAAGGGGCAAGATCATACCAAGAAGAAATATTGCAGCCGTTTTATTTTTAAATTATAAGAGAATCTTGAAATAATTTGAGTTTCTTTAATTCTTACCTTGTGGTTATATTAACTACCAAGTCCCATGACGGGAGGGTTGTTCAATGTGGGATCAATCTTGGATATAATTTGTGGACCGGCAACAGAGTGCCATAGACTAACGTGTGTGCAAAGTGGTTTTTGACCTTTTTTCTCAAGAAGGCGGCTATTTTGTCATTAAATGTTGTTGTCAATAACCGTTTTCACAGGTTCCAAAACGGTATTGTAGTTAATAAGTACCTTCAAATATTTGATATGTCTACCCACTTTTGAGAAATTGCCAAACGAAAAAGTGTAACCTTTTTTGGACCAATCTGTAGTTTGTGTCACCTCAAGGTGAAGGTGACGTCATACTCCTTTTTTATTTCTTGCATACCCACTAACGTTTCAATCGTTTTTTTGTGTGGTGTGTGTGTGTGTTGACTGTGTGGTGTGTGTGTGTGTGTGTGTGTGGGGTGTGGTGTTTTTTTTTTTTTTGCGTGCGTTCATGCTTGGTTCCAAAACCTTGCATGCGCGATGCCATAGCTGCACAAATTAAAGGCGCAGTGAGTCACCTTCATATCAATCGATGGATGAACACAGGTCGTGTTCTCAATAGTGAGCTATGTTTGGTTACCATGACGTGGCACCGATACGATGGCTACATTGAGCCAATTCCTTGCCTAGTGGAACACAATATAATACCTCAGGTCCTACATAGTCCGGCTTGAAATAAGGAGTGACATCAGAGCTTTCACGCAGTCCTTACACGTGTGAATCGCAGTAAGCCGCAGCTGTAATTGCAAGCGTACAACGTAGCCGTACGCGATACGCTGCCAATAGCGCGCGAAGCTATACATCATCCTTAGTTCAGGGCCGGACGAATATAGACGTAGTCTCGGTGACCTATAGACATTGGTATGGATGGCCGTTCCGCCCAAAACGCTTTCCAAAACCATACGCGTGCAATTCAAAACGTACGCGGTTCTTCATAACGTACGCGTGGATCCGTCATAACGTACGCATGGTCTGACAGAACGTACGTATGGACCTTTTCTATTATACTTCTCTGACATTATTAACGTACGCATGAGGTTTTGGAATAACGTACGCGCAGTTTTGGCATAACGTATGCGTATGCTGTAGATCTTACATGGATAGCGGGCGGTGATCAAAAAGTGAAACATTTTGACCTTCCTATTGAAGAGGGCAGAAACCCGTCGTTACTGCACTACTTTCAATGGCACTTGTACGTGCATAGATAACTCTTCAGTCATGCATTCATTTATTTCTCTATTATTATACCAACCAACGCAGATTGATGTTATAACCATACTCTGCTATTTATTTACTGCATTTATTTATTATTTCACATTTCCTCAGTTTATTTCATTATTTTTTTCGGAAATCTCTTATTTGTTCATTAATGATCTGTTTTGAATATAACAAATTCTGTTGTGTGAAAAACCCTTTGAATTTTCCCTTATTTTGAAGAAATGCAAATTTAACGTATAAGTGCCATTGAAAGTAGCGCAGTAACGACGGCTTTCTGCCCCTTAAATGGCCGCTGGGGAAGCTCCGGTTGTATCAATCGACAACCATTCAATTAGTGCAGCCGATATTAATGTAGAGAGGTCAGTGGATGGACTGTTGGACGTAAATGTCTGTGATTGGTATATTTGAGTGTTCAGCACAATATGGAAAATCGGAACACACAGCGTAAAGTGGTACTGACAATATACACGATGGAAGTACAAATTCTCCGTATCATGCAAATGTAACAAAAAATTTAGAGTGTCATCTAATGCCACCAAAAAGCGTTCATCATGTACAATTTGCAGGACCCTTAATATAAGTGGCATTCCGGACCCAATCAACGCTGTTAAGAAAGTGATGTATTTTAAGACTGCTTTTAAAAAAATAGGACATTCCCCCCTGTATCAGAGAAAAATTGTTTAAATCGCAATTTACCAATAAACTTGCTGTAATCTACAGTGAAACATGATATTAACAGCACTTTCCCTAAAAGTGACATGAAAATTTAGCTGCTGTTGCCGGTGTAGAAGTAATTATAGTCCGAGTACTGACAGTCCTGCTACAACGGTAAAAAAAGGAATGGGCAATCAATTCGGTTGACTCTTTACGCAACATTAGTTAACGCTTTATTCCGTTATAGTCTATGGCTTCCCGCCGGATATAGGTGCTTTCACACGGTACTTCAGTGAATAATCAGGGACAATCAGGGACAAATCTTTTAGGAGGTCATAAATTCGTGTTCGTTAAGGGGAGTTATATACTTTTTGCTGAAATTTGAATCGAATCATGAATCATTCGAATTATGAAACTGAATTTCTGTTCCATTTTTAAGAAGACTAATTTTGGAGGAGTGGAGGGATTGAAGTAGAGAAACAAATGGATTTTTTCCTTAGAAACTATTTTTTCGATGTTGGCATAATTAAGGCCTTTAATTTAAGGGCATGTGTCCCAACATAGTCCATTTGTCTTCATCGAGTCAGTGACGTCAACACGATCAGGCAGGTATTTCTCACGCTGTCGCTCATCTAAGTGCTGACTTTAAACGGCGCGTGTGTGTATGCCAGCGATTTTCAATCATCGCTCGCGATTTTAATGCCGGCAACCATGAATATCGCAATGACGTTCCACTCGATAAAAAGTTCAATACTGCTTTCCAATGGCTAGAGGGGACGTTCATGAATATTCATTGGGTGGTAGGGTTAAGAAGCATGTGGGTTAGGGTTCGGATCTATAATATATGTCTTTAGCCATTGGAAACAAAGGTACCGAAAATAAATGTCTTAAAATTTTTGTCTGGAGTAGGAATTATAGCATCGGTAATTTTACAATTTGAAACGTTAGTTTATAGTCGTGCAAAGGGAATTTCTACTCAGATTACAGTTTGTGCATTTCACACACTGACGTGACAGTTCCCTGATGAACCTATGCATTTTGCGATCCGAGCACCGCATATATAGGCCCGATTTTATAATTCATATCGGTTAGGATAAATAAATGCTACAAAATACTATGCTCCCAGCCTCATATAAGCCTATATATGCCTGTACATTTCAAATTCAGTGGAGTGCAGAACTGGTTTAGGGGAGTGGGCACATTGAATTGCTGCGGGAAAAAATAGTGAATTAGTGCAAATTTTGGCAATTACTTTTTTTTCTGGGGGAAGGTCGCAGGAGACCTGACTCATGGCAAAACGGGGGGAATTTTCTGATCTCGTACACCTTTCCCCTACTACCTAGGCGCCGTCACTGTTCAAAATCGGTTCAAGTCAGAGAGTGGTGGTTAGATATCATATAATGAACTATAAGAGTTACCGTACTTAGTAGCACAATTTTTGAAAAAGACCCCATTTTTAAAAAAATTGAGCTTTTTGCACAGTTACATTTATTAGTGCTAGTAGACTAAATTGCGAATGGTAAAACTAGAAATTGTCTATCTGTGGTTGAAAGAATGAATTTGTAATTAGAATAATTAATACTAATCAATCGGGCTGATGTTGGACACTTTCCCATATGCTTGCGGCGGGAAAAAAATGACGGAAGCGTCATGAACGTGTCTACGCTCATCCATTCGCTGCAGTCTCATGAGGTGGGACTATTTCATAATGAACGGACAGAAAAAATGATGGCCAGGCTTCCTGTATTTGCGAACGAAAACGAAACGCCCATTGGTTTCCCCGTTTTTCCGTCATGCATATATAACGTGCATAACGAATAAAGCCTGTAATCAATGGGCGTTTCTAGTACATTGGAACGTATTTTTGTGAAAATTTCATATACAATCTTGCAAACCAGGTTTTTCCAATCAAAACTGGTGGGATTCTAATCTCATGGGTGTTCATTTTTTAAAATGTGTTCTTGGATGAATTCTAGGGGGCAAGGTTATCAGGGGTCAAAATATAAAAGGGTGGCAAAATCTGTTTTTACAGTATAACCATCATGTTCAGTACCTTTCAAGGATTACAGAAAGGTAGAGTTTGCCCTACCTGAGGGTTATAGTCCAAGAGTACAAGGTAAAAACTGGTTCAAGGTCACACGGGGGGTAAAAATTTCAGATTCATCGGGGGGGATTTGTTCTAAAAATGGTGCAAAATTGTTTGTCTTATGTGAGAAGCCGAAAATATAACGGTCGCATTGTCAATGCCGTTTTGATGATATTAAGAGGAGCAAAATATGGCAGTGGAGTCAACAGGCCCTATGGGAGAACCATTAGTCATACCTCTAAAAGTCTCACTTTGAAAGGCTGAAAAACACAGACTATCTATACATTTTCTTAACAGTATGACACACTGAGCGATTTAAAAACCAGTTTCAACAAAATCGGACACCATTCTATAAATAATGGAAATGAACTTTCTTGAGCCTATGTACTAAAACAATAGGTAAATACTGGCAAACTGTACCTTTTTAGAAAACCCCTTATGAGCAGCCGACAGATGGTATAAATTAAAACAATTTAAACACTGTATTGCTTTACCCCTGATACAAAATTTCCCCCTTATCAAACACCCAAGAACACATTTTAAAAAATGATACCCATGATTTTCAGATTCTCCATGAATTCTGTATTGAAAAAAAAGTGGTGTCAAATGTAATAAAAAAAAAATGAAACACAACATACATTACATTTTCCAGTTTACTATTCGTTCGTTCACAAACGTTTACAGTAAGCCTGGCGGTAAAGCCTCATTACATATAGCAACTCACTCAAATGAATCAAATTAGATTACAGCAATAAAGACTGAAAAAAACAAACCAATTTGGGCGCGTGATGTGGGCTGGGACGGGGTGTTACCATGGCCATTTACATCCTCGTCCTCGTTGCTATTCTATAATATATATAAAAAAACTTACAGTGAGTTAATTCTTCGGATCCATCGGTTTTTGAATGAGTAAATTTTGCTTGATAACATAAAAAATTCGTGATTTTTCGTCAAGATTTTGGGTTTACGTGTTTTAAGATTTCGAGTTACGTGTCAAACTAACAACGTCTAATTGTGATTTTTCGCCGCACCGCCTACGGACAGAAATTCGTTGTTTATGGCTCTGACGTTAAATTAAAATCAGAGACGCAAATTTAATTAGTATCCCTTCTTTTTTGACAAATTATGCATAATTTTGAGCATCATATTCCATGGATAGGGTACTAGACAATTACCAAAAAAACTCTGGCAAAAATTTCAAAAAATGTTAATTGGAGACTCTTCAAAAAATGTACTATTTTGCCAGAACGATGGGGCCCAAGGCCTCTTTATTAATAGCAACCCTCCATACAAACTAATAGATTACATGCAAATACCGACTCAGACCACAAACGAGTAGACGCTTTGATGTTGGTCCATCATGGCTGTTCCAGGACATATACGACCTCGTCTTCGTCCAGATTCATACATAAAAATTCAGAAGTAATTGGAGGAGTTAATTTTTCAGCTCCAACGCGCTTGGATAAGAAAATGTTTTATAACATATCAAAAAATAATTTTCGTCTAGATTTCGCTTTTACACATGTTAAACAATGACGATGGCTAAATTTGGATTTCTTGGCCGCCATGCTGATTATTGGTTTAAGGTATGCACATAGAACTATAATATATAGAAGTTGTTGGGTATGCATGAAATCATGTGAACATTGGAATATATACACATTTGTAACTTAAGAAAGTGTGCTAGCTGTATTCGTATATAAATAAACAATATTGGTGATATGAGTGAAATTGAGACGGAATTTTGTCTTTAATAATCGATTTATTGTATAATGATGATGAAAGCCGCGTCACGTGGCTATCGATAGACCTTTTTAAAACTTAATTGCCTCCAGTGAACTTATAATCTTGCTATACCGATGGCCACCTGTTTAATGTCTACCAAATGGTGTCTTTTACAATCGCGACACAAAGCCCATATTTTATAATAAGATATTTCGGTCTGTCCCCTTGGTGTAAGATATTATGAGTTAGACTAGAGTAAAGACTCTTTTATGCAATAAAGCTGTACAATCCGTGTAATCATTTCATCCTTTACAGAGATTTCATGCTAGGCTAATTTCGTGCAGTCTTACATAAAAGGTGAACCGAATTTCTGGGCTTCTCTGTGGTTAATTTTCAGGGATTTTCATATGTGCGTCAAAATAAAAGTACATTGAAATCACTGAATCGGTATTGGCAATGTTAGTTACACCGACCTGAGCGTATCAATTACTTCCTGTTTTCATGTCATCAACACAAGGGGAAAACTACTAACGATAGTGTAAATATAGAACTTATAAACATAGGTAAATAACTGGAAAAATTTTACCTATTTTTTTACAGAAAATGCATGGAATGTAAAGACGAAAGCCAGATGGACATTGAATCCAATCCCCTGATGCATTAAGCAATGTGCCTATACGGCTGTACTAAACACATGTCACTACTTAGGGGATTAAAGTGTTCCAAAAGTTTAACCAACAAGACATTTCATAATCAGCAAAAAAAATCTCTAAGTACTAACGCTTTGTGGGCTAAAATGAGCATTAAAGTAGGGTTTTTATGTGTTGATAGATAGGATTTTTATGTGATCACATTGACCCTATTGAGGTGAAATTTACCAAAAACTGGTGCATCGTGGGATTGACTCAAAAAACCTCGGGGTAGAACCAAGGGGGTGAACCCATTCAAAACAGTCGTCCGTGGCTGGGCGCTGACATTTGAATATTGCACGGAATAAAAAAAATTTTATACATAAAATTTTTAATTTTTTAGGTTTTTTCTTTTTTTAATTTTTAATTTGATACAAACAATCGCCAAAATATCAGTTGTTGGATGTGGGTGCTATGGGGTGGTTAAAGTTTGTCCTCCCATGGCCACACAACGAAGGAAATGAAAAATCATTCATCTTGATTTAAATAACCGCCTCAATGAATACATCTTTTCACCTAAGCGCGCATGCATTATGAGAAAAAGAGTATCGCGCACACGAATCAAGGTACACTATTATTACAACTAGCCATCTAACTTATACATTAATTTGTATCAATCCGATTAGTGTATATGCAAAGCGGCACCACAGTATGGGAAGAAGCGGAGGCAGCCATGCTTTCTATTGTTGGTAATCTATGTTTTCTTTGTGTTCGGAAAAACATGCGAGACGGTGTCTTTATAACGATTACGTAACGTTTGCCTCTCTATCTATATAGAAACTCTTTGGTATGAACAGATAAAGAAATGGAACAAAAAGAACGCCATCTAATTCTCTGGATGGAAATGGCTAGAGGTCAGACGGACAAAGCCGGTCTTAGTTACAAAAAGAACCAAATGATCATCCAAGAACAAAGGAATGCTCGCCGGGATAATAGATGGATGAGAAGACATGTTGGTCTATCTTTACGGATGTGCGACACAAGGGCAGTGGTTGACGGAGTCGTCATGCAGGTCAACACCCCGGGAAGAAACATCTGTATGTATGGACGCCAGAGCTGCTGCCTTTCCACATCAACGCAATTCATGATCAAACTTCATCCCCTGCCTAATTAAAGCTGTGGCATGTGGGGCAAGACCATATAGGACTCGTCCAATAGGTCATCATCGTCATTAACACCTTAACCACTAGGCCGCGCCCTCTCCACACCTCGTGATTAACACGATATATTTGGGGTTGCATTTCAGCTCACCCATGGCATTACCATTGTTCCATATTGATCATGTTTGATATGCACAACAAATTTAAAGTGTAATGATAATTGCTATAGATATGGATCCAAACAGTATGGAATGTACACTTCTGACAAAGGTTTGGATATTTGGAAAAAAAATATAATTTTGGAGTCTTGGGAATTGTGGTGTATTATTTTGTTACTATAGCCGGATTTAGAGCTAGAGCTGGATATTGTCTTTAGAAGGTTGAACAGCTGGAGGAAGGTATGATTGAAGGAGCAAAAGGAAAAATTTTGCTTGAAAAAGGTCGACGGCAGAGTCAGAGTCATGGGGTGTGGCGAGGAGAATGAATATCAAATTGGTGCATTAAAAGAGTCACCGCATATAACGGAAGGGTCATGATTTAGGCCTTAGGGCCCCTGAGTTCCCAGGTTACTTGCCATTGGTCTAATCATACTGACTGGAAGACAATCCGATGTGTTGAAAAGGACCATTAAATGCTAGCTAAGTCTCTTGAAGCCCGCCCGCACCAATCATATCGCAGGATGATTGATAACTTTCTCACACTCGTGAATAGAGCGAATGCAGTGGCCGGTGGTTAGCCCAACATAACTTGATCACATCGAACATTAATGGACTCAGATATCACCTGGATGTAGCAGACATTTGTGAACACATCTCAAGACCAAAAGTTTGCGTGATGAAATATGTTTACAGACTGACAGGGTCCCTCTGAAATGTGATTCTTAGTGCTGCAATGGTGCCTTAAGGGGAGGGGCCCAAGACAAAGATTGGACGGGTTGAAATTTTAATTGATCCATCATGTGAACCGTAATCCACCTTATGTGGTATAACCATAGGATTCAGAAAAAGGTACAGTTTGTAATAACTCCAGTCTAAAGTTTCAGAGTTATAGGCTCACAACAACAGACATCAATCATTGTCCAGATGTAGCAGGGGTCAACTTAAGCGTTGCTCTCCAAATTTTATGCTAAAAAAATGATGCAAATCATAAATGAATTTATAGGATTAAATAAGATAGTTTTGAACTGTCTTAAATGGTTTAGTTATTACCGATGATAGGGGGCCCAGAAGGGTCACCGCATTGCCTTCTATGGGGCCTTGAACCTTGTTCCCCCTACTTGGTAATTAAGCATTTGAGACATTCAAACTATTCCTAAATTAATCCTATGAGCTCTATCCAAAAATTTGCCCCAGTTTTTGCTCCAAAATCGTTTGCAGCTTTAATAGTTTGACCCCCCCCCCCCCCCCCCCCGTACAACTGAAATTTGACCCTTTTTAATTATTTTGCTATTTTTAGCCTATAACTCTATGGGAGCCACCAAGACTTGCCAGAATTATCCCTCCCTATAGAAAACCGTGCTATGATTTTTCTGTCCGTGCACGACAGAAAAATATACTTTAAAAACTACATAAAGACGACGTATACGGCTTATTCACTTAGGTGTGTTCCAAAATGCAAAAAAACCGGGTTCGAAAAAAAATTGGGGCGCTTCTATCTGGGAATGTCCTCAAGAATCCCACTGGGCACCCCGCCGCCCGGGAGCTCTAGGAGCTCTGGGAGCAGAGGTAGACGAAGAGGTGTGGCCATAATGGTCGACCATCGACGGAAACCCAGGTGACGCGTCCAAACTGAGCTAACCAGAATGACTAAGCATCCCTCACCCTCGCGATCCCCTGTGACGACCCCCGAAGAGGATCGGGATCGGAGGGAAGGTGTAATCCGTCCTCCCCTGACGCAATCTACTATCGCAGTGCGTCAACTGTAAACGCCTCAGATCTCGTGACCGGGGAGCAGTAGATGGAAGGCGACGGCTGCTTTGGATGCAAACGGTCGATTTCTCTGAAAGGACATCGACCCTGCACAGGTGCTGAACCACACCGAAGTGCAGCTCCCACCCGTCTCCGAAGATTTCCCATCGAAAGAGATTCGTCGGCGAGTAGACTTGACTGCTCGCCTGAATGTGGACTGCAGACAGAGTGATGGGGCCCTGTCCCGACACCACGCCACGAGGCGCAGGGTGTTGAGACAAAGGCGTCGGGGACCGAGTCCTGTCCTGCTTGTTCAAGTAGGCCACCACTGTGGACTTGTCCGTCTGGACCACAAGACTGCGACCAGTCACCAGCGGCTCGAATTGGAGAGCTCGAGTAGGTTGATGTGGGAATAGGACTCGTCCAGAGACCATATCCCGGACACCCGTCTGTTGAGTGCGTGGGCCCCCAATCTAACTTCGACGTGTCCGTCGTGATCACAAGATCGACTGACGCGCAGAGAATCGAACACCCTGAGTCAGGTTGGACTCGGTGGCCCACCACGCCAGCTGCTCCCTCACCGTTGGGCCTGAAAAACTTCGCGAGGTGCAGCTGAAGCAACCTCATCATATGGAAGCGGCAGTAGGGGATGAGATCCACCATACTGGCTATCAGGCAGAGCCAGTCGCGAGCGGGAGCCTGCGACTTGACACTCATGGCCCTGGCCGAAGCGAGAAGAGTTGCTACCCGTTCTGGGGAAGGTACCGCTAGGCCGAGGTCCAATTGAAGCCGTGTGCCCAGATATACAATATCCTGGGAGGGGGTGAGGTGGGATTTGGCGAAGTTGACAAGAAATCCCAGCCTCTGCAGCTCGTCGATAACTAGCTGACAGTGACGGCGAACCACCGAAAGAGACTCACCGTAGATCAGCCAATCGTCGAGATACATGCAGAGGTTCAACCCCGGTGCCTGAGATACGCACCCACCGCCCTACTACGAGTGTGAACATGGAGGTAGGCGTCCTTCAAGTCTATGGAGGCCGCCCACCGCCCCTTCAGAGGACACCTCAGGATGGAGGCCAAGGTCTCCATCCTGAATCTCTTCGGCTTGATGAACTGATTGAGAGGCTTGAGGTTGAGGATCGGACGCCAATCCCCTGTCTTCTTCGGTGCGAGGAAGAAGGTGGACCAGAACCCCTCCGTGAAGGGAGGACTGGTCGGGGTAATGGCGCCCTTGGTCAGCAGTGCCGAGACCTCTGCCAGAAGGATAGTATCCTTCAGGCCCCCATCCTGAGGGAACAGGGTAGGTTTCGGCTGCCTCAAAAAAGGGGGTGACGCAATGAATTCGAGGCGGTACCCCCGTGCTACTACATCCAGGACCCAAGTCCCGGGGGAGATGAAAGGCCATTCCCCTTGAAGAGACGTAAGCGACCGACCACCTTCGGTGGTAAGGGATCCCCCGGAGGGGGAATCCCCGCGGCCGCCGCACGCTCAGGACAGCGAACCCTAACCCTTCCTAGAGCCTTTGCCCATGGACCCTGCCCCGGTACTCTTCTGATTTGAAGAGCCGGAGGCAGCGGGTGCGGACTTGGGCTTGGATGGTGTAGCCGTCTTAGCCTGCTTAGCAGCCTTCTTAGAGGAAGAAGAAGATTTGGACTTCTTTCGTTTCTTCCCCTTCGAAGACTGCTGAGAACCCTTGGCCTTTGATACGGTCGACTGCGCATCCTTCAACATCTGCTCGCTCTGAACGCGCTCAGCCGCAGTAAGCAGAGAAGCGCAAAACATCTCCCCGAAGAGGACATCGTGCTTCTCAGGCTTGGCTTTCGAAACCTCGGACGCAACGTCCGAGCTGAACTGAGCACGCAAGGAGCAGCAAGTGTTCTCCCTGCGAAGAACGTCAGTTGATGTGCCATGGCCATGAGGAGCTCGGAGCGAGCTTTTCAGTGTCAGGGCAGTGACCACTGAGGCATCCTGAAACTCCTCAGAAGGGTTCTTCAGGTCTGTGTGCTTCTGTAAGATGTTATACAGATCGTGCATCACCATGGAAGCGAACACGCTCATCCTCAGACCGGAGGAAACGGCAACGTCCAAGAGCCGCAGCTGTTCCCCCAGTAATGGGAGACTGAGCCGGCGTCGCCTTGGACGAACTGAGGCGTGAGACTACGTCCGGGTCCATCGCCGGAGTACGCAGCATAGAGTCGAAGGACTTGGTGAAGGATTTCACCGGGAAGCTGGCAGACCGCTGCGTAACTCCGGCCGCACGCTCCCACAGTACTTCCATAGTACTAGGGAGTGCACATGCCTGTACGCGGGAAGGATGTCGAAGCCAAGGTCGAAATCCAGCTTCTCCTTCCCCACGCACTCCTCCGATTGACAGGGTAACTTCAGATCCAAAGCTATCCTGCGAATAACCGAGGGAGTACACGCTGGCAATGAGTCCAAGCGAGCTTGCCGCCTGAGGCTGACTGGACGGCGCCTCCCCCGTAATGAGGTAGCATCTGAATCACCCTCGCTATCATCCCCTTCCGAAACCTCCGAGACATTGGAAGTTTCGAGGTGATGCAATCCCGGGATGCAGCAGAGGAGCCAGATGGACCATGGTTAACGGCCACTGCCTTGGTGGTGACCGCAGACCCTGTTGGTCCAGCGGGGAGGCCCGGCAGCCCAGGTCCGACACCAGCGACTGACAAGTCTTGATGCCCGAGACTAGTCCCAGAGATGGGTACTGACTGCCTGGCAGGAGGCTCGACGCCCCTCGTCCCCGCAGGCACACTTGCCAGGGAAGGCCCTGCACCCGTGCGCATGCCAGACCCCAACGGTATACCCAGCGCCGCGCCGCCGCGTGGCCAACCCCCCTTCCCGTATCCAGGAAGGAGGCGAGTTGCCGCAGCAAGGGTGCCAACTAGTCAGGCGAAGCCAAACCCCGGCAGTGGAGCAACTTTAACAGCCGGGGAAACAGGGCGACCCTGAAACCCAGCATGTGCATACCACGCCGGAGCGCTCGCCCCTGCCGACCAGGTCGGCTGGGCAGAGGAGGCTACGAGCGGCGGCGGCAAAGCATACCCTGCGGGCTGCTGCGCCAGGTACTGTGCATGAGTGTGGCCCAGCCACGTAGGCTGGGCGGCCTGGGTATCGCCATGATACAACAGGGCAGCACACTCCGCACCCGAAACCACAGGCGCAGGAGCCTCAGCATAGTACCCCGCAACCGGGAAGCCCAGTTGCGAAGGGTAGTATCCATGCCCGGGTCCCGGCGCATACGCTGGCCCAAAGGCAGCGTACGCGGTAGACCCATTCATGGATACCATGGCATAGCTAGCCTCATAGGTAGCCAGTCAGGAAGAAAGCCCAGTTTTAGAAGCAGGAGGAAACCGGAGTACCCGGAGAAAACATGTGAGGTCGAGCACGGACTGGAAACCAAACACACATAAAATCCTAGGTTAGACCAGGGATCGAACCCGTGACCTCAGTGGTGTGAAGCGACGGAAGTTCCGCTATGCTAACCGACCCCCATAAAAGGGACATTCAGAGATCTGGTGGTGATCATAACCTCTTCTGTTTTGTCACAGTTCCACAGAGGACCACAAACCCGCCTAAAATTCCACTTGATTTCCACCCCCACATTTTATTTTTAGAAGTATTTTTGTGTATTTCAGTTCCCCATAGGCCACCGTGTTAATTTAATTTCCTGAATCCGTACAATACAAAAATCGCTCTATATAGTTTCATGAAATAAAAATTGTTGCCTTATTCCTTTTTGGTATTTGTTGATTTGGAGGAAGGCTATGAGGGCGTCCTTCCCACTCTTTGTAATTTAGGATTTGATTTACCAAGGCAAATCAGAGACTTGAACTCGCCCACTGGCTGAGTCCCTGATTTTAGTTTGAATTTTGCATTGTAATTTTAAATCGTAACGTAAAAGTAATGTCAAACTATGATCCAATTATCTAAACCACTTTGTCAAAAATGTTCACAAGCACTGTTACTGATGCCACAATTTATTAAAGAAAATGATTTTTTTTCCACCAAATTTTAAAGCAATCCAAATATAAGAGCACCCCTTGATACAAGAGAGGAAGGCACATGTGTACAACCTAAACCCTATGGTACAATCAATGCCACATACCACAAACGTGAATGCATCAGTCAAATCATTCGAGTACATGGACTTATTTTTCTAAGTCCGATTTATTTTACTGGCATGGTCCAACAAGGACTGCCTTGTTAGGGCTAAACAGAATGGCGACGCGGTCGCAAGTTAACAAATGCACCAGTGGGATATTTTGGTTATGGATTTCAATTTGGCTTTGTCTCCGTAAAACGTCAGATCTAACGAGCCGTGATCCCGGGTAAATCTTATAGCTTCAAATCCTGACATCGCAAGTTAAAGTAGACGGGGCAGTCAAGTTGTGTTATGACAATTTTGTTTTACTTTCTGCGGTCTTCACTTTCTAAGAACAGATACAGCAATAGGCACACAGACTTTCTTAGAAGGATTTGAGGATTTGGTATACATTAGAATGAACCAGGGGTTGCTATAGTTAGAGACCACACTCTGTAAAAACTTGAATTTAATATTTATCATGCTCTGTTATTCCAAAAAAGAACCAAAATACATTAGACCATCCAGCGAACAACAAGACTATTTTTAAAATGAAACCAAGTATTTCGGGTCTCAAATAAGAACATTTTCCACAACGTTTTCTACGAGATCTTGAGGTCACAGTGACTGCATTGTTATCTCGTGTTCAAGAAAATAATCTGCTGGCATGACCCAATAACTGAATACCCTTTAGGCAACGAAAAAAACTTCTACGAACCCCACCTACTGTATTTTTGTTTTGGAGACACTTTCCGTGTTATAGTTATGATTTTTTGTTTTATTAGAAAATAATGGATGAGATGTGTATTTCATTGTAAAATTCATTTGGAGAGGATGTGTGTGATCAAAAAATAAAAAGCCGTATTAACAGATTGAAATGCTCAACTTGTTCAACAGAATAAGCTGCGTTACCCATTTTAAATGAACTTTTGTATCGATATGTAAAGGCTTCATACCAGATTCAATTGAATAGATTGTCGTAAAAAGTGAGACACTCTATCGATCCCTTTGTTTGGTGTCAATCAAAGAACGGATAAAGTGTCATGATCATCGAGGCTGGGTGAAGAGGAGGATTAGGCCACGTAAAGATTGTAGTTGTTATGGGAACCAAAAAACTCTAAAAACTAAATGATTGACCAAGCTGTCAAATATAATTTCTTAGAAAGACGAATTGAATAGAAAGTATCAGATTTCTAATATTCCTTAGTTGAAGTAATAAAATTACTTATTCGTATCAGTTTCTTAGCTTTTCTTATGTTGAAGCTTCAGAGTTTGTTCAAGGTTGGTGTTTGGAATTTATCAGTGCATGTGCCTGGTAATATTTTCTTCGTGAGAAAAGGGGGGACATTTTTTAATTATAGCCTTAATCTTATTCCCAGTATCGTGACATCGAATTCTATTGTAATGATTGGGTAAGCTACAACCTTTCAGATGAGGAATCGTCGACACGCCACGCAAAACTTTTAAGGAACTTGACAGGAATAAAAAATCCTACTATAGTAAACGTCCTTTTAAGGATTTTAGAGTCTACTTAAAGACCCGTGTTGCCTGTAGAACGGGGGACGGGGGCAGTCCTTCAGTGATACCCAGAGGGGATGTAGCCCCCTATCCCCCCCGAAAATTTCACACAAATAAAAAATCGTGAAGACAAATGAATTTTTTTACAGAACCATGTTTTTGGAGGGCAGTGAAGGCCAATTGCTAAAGAAAAGCGTAATTTTTGCTATAGCGCCAATCTTTTCGCTCGCTTCGTCGCGAAATTTTGTTACACTTATCTTTCAAGCAGCCCCCCTGATGGGGAAACGTTCCGCCGCCCCTGGTTAAGTTCTGGTATACATTACAAGGCCTCATGTTCACTTAAAGTAAATCTGTTCTGTATCACACATCAGGATGGTCAGCCTATCGTGTTTTAGCATTGGCCAATGTGACAAATTATTTACGATTCCTAAAAATCAAATAACACATTTATTATCAACAGAGATTATGACCCATAAAACCGTTTTCCTTGCGATAAAATCAATTGAATACGTTGTTTGTGTTTTTTTAGGTGACACAAACAAGGTTGATATTTCTAAAATATCTAGAAGTAGCTAAATCTAATTGTTGAAAAGTCACCCAAAAATATTCCTATGGGTTACTCACTGGATTTCCCTAGAGTGTGACGTTTTTAAAAAAAAAAATGTCATGAAATAATAAAAAAAAGTTTGTGTTATTTTATTATTTTAAGTGTTTTTACTATAGTAGATTCAAAATAGTGAGTAGTTTGTTTAAGTACAAACACCCAAGCTGTCTTTGTTATGAAAAAAATGTGCTTCGGGTGTGTTTTGGTACATTATTTGCTAGCTATATTAATGTACATGATATAAGTAACATGAACTTTTACTGTGGCCCATTTAAATAAATCATCTTACCTCTCAATGTGGAATGGACAGACTAAAACTTAATGAAGTCCCACTAATTTTGAAATACTAAATTTCCATTGCTCTCTAAGTTTGTATATAGAATTGTTAAATGTTACCACTCTCTGGGAATACCCCTAAGGAATATTTCTATTCATATTTGCAAAAATTGGATGCAAAAACTCTTCTAGATGATTTTGGAAATATAACACCCTTGGCACCAAAATAAGCAAATAAACATAGTAATTCATTAGTTTTAAGCAAGGAATGGTTTAGTGGCATATTACCTCTGTTTATAATAATAATGTGTTTATTGAATTTGAGGAACCCTAAAAATACGTTGGTCGACATTATAAAAAGTTATTCATCGAAAAAAACGATCTTTTATTTGTGGTATGGGAGGGGTGATCGGACAAAATGATGATTGTACCATTATCTATCGTATTAAAGTCGATTAGACTGCTCTGTGACAGTAAGTTTATTTGATACTTTATACA
>JAMKCH010027376.1:0-63081 GCA_023653785.1 Ophioderma brevispina | reverse complement strand
TGACGAAAAAGTCCACTTTTTGGTGAGGAGATGTTCAAAACGTCCAAGAAAGGACCATTTAGGGGGGTTAGGTCCATTTTTTTTTTCAAAAAGGTCCACCTTTTCGAAGACCCGCACCCACCGTAAAAAATTCCTGCGTACGGCCCTGGGGTTCGTCCGCGAAACTCAGTCGTAAATCTACGTGCATACTATGTCATGCCTGAGTGGATCAACTTATCCAAAGCACTTTGTAAATGGTATGAAAAGGTCTATTATGTAGGACATACGCATGAGTTAGTATACACGTAGGGTTACGCATGAGGTTCGCGAACGGACCCTCGCTTATTTCCTGGTATATGTACTTAAATGATATTGTTTTTGTCTTTATATAGGACCTTTTCTAGTGCTTTAAGCAATCAACTAAGTTGCAGACGACTGACTCTTCTTGGTGGTATGGTAACTTGTGTTGCACTTGTGTGCGTAATTTTGTTACGCATCTTAATCAGCTCTTCATCGTAATGGCATTTGTAGGTAGGTTAAAATAGTTTGCGATTTATTTTGTATAGTCACATCATTTGGTCATGTACTGAAAGGCTACACGAAGCTTGTCAAAATTTAACCCCCGTCCGCCGGAGAAACACGTTCTCGGAAGATGGTAGGGTATAAGCCACCCCTTCTAATTTCCTTAAAACACTTTCAAATAATGTATCTTTTTGGTATCACATTGGAAGTAATCTGATCTAATTATTCATATGTGCTTGATATAATATTCTATAACTTCACGATGAAGTCTTAAAGGCACTCTCAGTGATTTGCTCAATCAGAAAATCGAAAAATCATCAAAAATCAGTTTTTTGCATGTTTGTAACAAGTATAGGTATCCTAAAATACCCTACAAGTGATAAGCCCAAAAGCAACCCAATAAGGACAAAACCAGATATTTTAGTCATTACTGTCCGTTCGGACACTTACTGTTACGCGTATTTGAATGGAGATTCATATCTTTGAACATTGCAGTTTTCTACCTTTTCTGTCATTTTTTCAGTTGGAAAAAATAACTTACGTGAATTCTAGAGACTTATCCTTCACATTTAAGCTACTCTTGCAAATTTCAAATACTTTGACTCTTTCGGTCAAATCACTGATAGTGTCTTTAAGTAATCAAATTCAGCAACAATGACAAAGAGGAGAAATCGGTATTTTATTCATATGATCAAAGGGAAATAATCTAGTATTGTGCCACCACCCTATGAATTCGGCAGCCTTACGGGAATAAGCTGCGTGTTGAAGGGTGTGGCGGCAGAATACTGAATGCATCCCGATCAGGGTCAAGAAAAAATGATTGACTTTCTATACATGTAACTATGAGCTACTATGTAGTATGACTCTCTCTCTCTCTGGTTGTATATACACAAAATCTTTCTTATTTTATCAATGGAGTTTCACCTAACCCCCGTCACTTCGAGGACATCCCCTACCCACATGCCACCCTCAAACTTCAATACATTTTTGCCAAATGAGGTGAAATGTAGTTAATAACGATTACATCGAGATTTTTGAATGTTAAAGGCGCAACGAGCGATTCACATAACAGGCGTTCCTCAAAATGTGAAAATTCTAATTTTTGCGCTGATGTAAAGCTTTCTATAAAAGATATCCACATCTGAAAGGATTAAGCTGAGAATTATTTCTTTTTATACTATTTGGTTATTTCTTTGGTACAAAAATTGTGAAAGTTATCATTTCCTATTGGAGCAAATAGCAAATAGAGGTCTTTCACCTCGCTCATGCGTAACCTATAACAAAAGGTGTTAGTTCCCGTAGTATTCACCATTCAGATCAATTTAATACCCGACCTCGAAGTACTTGTGCTATTCAAAGTGTGACCCATACTTTTATGCATACATATCCAACATGCATGTCGTTCTTTAGATTTAGAAAGTCTCCAGAAATTTGGGAATGAACTTTGCCATTCCCGGCAAGATGGCCGCTAATCAGAAAGGTGGAAGACCTCTATTCAGGCTATGTTTTATATTGAAATATAAGCCTGTGTTTTATATTGAAAATTCGCCTTTTATTTGCACTTTTAAGGCATTTTGTATCCAAATAGAAGGTAAGAGGTCTATTTTGTGTGTAACGCATTGAGATTGGGTCCTCTCACGAAGGTAAATTGCCTTGTTTGCTCTCTAAATCCTCCTAGCACGTGATGAATACAAATCATGGAAATATAAATCAAACCATGTTTCACCTTCTCTGTACGCTTTGGGTGTTCTGGAAGTCAGGCCCGAGCAAGTATCCTATTCATAAGAAAGCTTTTCAGGTCAGGTCAGGTCAGGTCAAGTTAACCAGATTTGACAATCCTTGCAGGAAGCACATACTAATCCAAATTCAGTATATCTGTCCGTGTGTATCTTTATTAGTTCGGTTTATCGGTTAACCTTTTTGAAATTGCTCGTGAGTGAACAACTTAACTCCAATAATTGCCACCAAACTCAGGTCATAGATCATCTATAAACACTTGCACGTCATGGTAGGATTAAAGGTTACGCACTAAGGTCAAAGTTTATTAGAGGTCAATTTGTGCAGAGAGTGAAGGAAAGGTGGATCGCGAAAGCAGACGACACTAAACTGTCTGCCAGAATTGTTCAGAGTTATTTACCGCGCCCCGAGCGTGATGTGCGTCACCACCCAAGTGCATGCCGATCTTGAGTAGGTCCGCCTTCCCATTGATTAATCGCGCACGAGGCTACCCACAGCCTCCGCCCCTTTTATGCAGATATTACGACGCGCGACTTGCACACCTCTGAACAATTCTGGCCGCAACTAAGTGGTTCGAGAACAGCTCGCTTATTCCGTTATGTTGCAAAACAATGTTTTGTTGGCATTCATATCGGACATAACCATTAAGTATACGGATCAGCTATTACCACTATGAATGAACAAAGCCTTATCAGCCTTCATGATATACATAAGGTTTTTTTTTAATTGCCTGACTTCCAAATAAGTTAGCGAGTTCTTTCGAACTCGTAGCGAATTATTTTTATCAATGCTACTTTATTGTTTTACTTTTAGTCCTGGAAACTATTCCCTCATCGCTGTTCCAGTGAAGTTAAACCTAGCACCTTTGTTCAGGAATAATGCTAAACTTACAAATACTAGATAAACACGAATTCTCTGTAATTACAGGTGGTGGTTGTAATTTGTTTACTCGGGAAAACATGTAATTTTGAAAGTAGTATTGTATCCTTTTAATCGTTTGTTTATATTATAATGATTTAATAATTGTTCTTTCTTTATTTTGCAAAGGTTTTGGCTTAGGAGTGGCATTTGTCGGTTGCATTGTAGTGGTAGGGTATTATTTCGACAAGAGAGTTGGTCTAGCCACAGGCGTCGCACTCTCTGGGGTGGGCATTGGTGTCTTCGCCTTAGCGCCCCTAACACGACATCTTGTCGACCACTATTCATGGAGAGGTGCCATGACTATAGAAGCTGCATTACTTTCTAACTTGTGTGTATGCGGTACCTTGTTTCGACCTACGAGAATTGAAGAGAATATCATGAGAGGGCTACCTCTTCATTGTCAGGAAACTCATTTGAAGACAGAGGGGAAGGCCGAAGAAAGTTTACCAGAAAAGGGAAAACAATTAGAAGAAGGAAATGGACATATAAAATTAAATACGACTCCCAGCAGTGGAAGAGCTCGATTATCAAGAATCTGTTTTGTTCTTAGAACATACAGAAGTATTATTTCTATACGGTTTGCAGTTGTGTGCTTATCGTGTGCCTTCTTGACTGGCCTGGGATACTATTCCGCTGTAGTTTATTACGTTGCAAACGCAATAAGCAAGGGGATGTCAAAAACAGATGCTGCCTTTCTTCTGTCCATCCTGGGAATCGGTTCATGTTTTTGGGCGTCTAGGATATGGTCCACTTATAGACAGAGGTGTAATTTGTCCTTTGAGACTATTTGGGTTAATGCAGGGCATTGCGGGTGTATCTTGTCTACTTGGCCAGCTGGCAAGTTCCTATACATCTCTGGTGGTCTTCTCTGTTCTATTAGGGATATCAACGGGTATGAGCAATGGTCTGTATCCTATCATTGTGCGAGAGGTTGTTGGAGTGGAGAATGTAAAGAGTGTCTTCGGTTTTGGCACAGTCACATGGCATATTGGTGGATTCGTCGGATTGCCTCTTATGGGTAATTAACATAACAATATGCAAGAACCTGAAATGACTATACATACACCGTTCAGGTGTGCCTCGGCCTGATTTTGATTTAAAAATGATTGACAATTTTCAGGAAAATGTAATGCTAAAACTGCACCGGAAATACATCAAAGAAAATAAATTATCCGCCTTTGTAGTTTTATCTTCAACTTTATAGGAGTAGTTTGAGGACAATAGGTGTCCGAATTCGGCAACCTTTTACATATTTGTCATTTTGGAATAGTAACAGCTAATTTACAATTTTAATTTCTAGTATTTCCTGTGTAACATGGAGAAATGAATTTGTAAAATAGTAAGATGACTATATTAAGCAAAATGAATACACTAGCCGAGGCACACATGAACGTATACATTTAACACAGAGTGAATAGGGAACTTGATATCCCTCTTATTATATTAGTCCCAGAAAGAACAAACCCCCAAAAAAATATACAATCAAAGATTAATTTTTTTGGCCAAAAAATTAAGTTCATCTCAACTGGAGTTTTACCGATTCTTTTTAGCAGTGTTCTAGCTTTCATGAGATTTTTAGTTGGTGTAATTTGGGGTCTGGTTCAGGAGTTATGGCTAATTATCTGAGACAGTTGAAAAACCTGTTGGGCCAGTTTCGGCTATCCTGATATCAACAAAGTTCCCATTGAAAATCACATTCAAGACATTCTTTATTGAAAATTAAAATAAAAAGTAGGTATAAAGTGCTGCTTCGAGTAATATAACATAATTTATAACTTTATAATGTCGCAATTACTAATAAATACTTGTAGCATTGGGAAATTCAATTCCAAACAGTCTTGTTGTCTCAGCTTTACTCCTGGCATATTGGAGGCAGTGGGGAATAGGGGAATGGTAAATTGTCCCTTCACATAAGAGCATTGCCCATCCCTCAACAGACTTGCAGACTGTTACATTAGTTTCAGCAGTCAAATTCCCCAAATTTCCATGAATTTCATGATTATTGTCCCCTGAGAGTGAGTCCCTCATTTCACCCACAACATAATAATTTCTGGTGCTTTCACTGAAAAATAATATATTGATTAGTTCAATGCATGATAATACATTCACTCTGATATGTACAATATTCTTTTGTTTGAAAAGGGTTTAATCCCACAATGATGCTACACGCCTTATACCTTTAGTTTCTTCAAGTGAAACTGGCCCAAGTGGTATTTTATCCTTTGTGTTCAACTGACAATATCTCCACTTAGAGTCCATCAAATTGGATGGAATAAAAGCGAGGATTTAGCTTAGGATCTTGTCTAACAAACAAAGTCAAAATATCTGGCCAAAATGCACAGTTGATATTTTAAATAATTTTTAGTTTGATTGTATAGTTTTTATTGGGACAGTCTGTACTTCTCCATCCAAACCAAACTAATTGCCATTTACCTTTACAAGGTCCAAATCTAGCAAATACCTTCTATCTTTTGTTGCACTGCATTTCGAGAAAAAAGTGACAGAACTGTCAGCCAATAAGAATTTAGAGCCTGGGCATTTCTCGGCTTATCAAAGTACGCAAATGAAGATGCGCAATTCGTAATACGCAGTTATCTTCAAGGCCAACCAGAAGAGACCAGTCGCTATTATCACTATGAGTTACAATATGCTCATCCACCAAGGACACAGTTCAGCGGGTTGTACTTGTACATACATTGACATGAACTGACCTTGTGTGATCTGGGTATCATATATCATACCTAAAAACCAGGGGGTATATTTTCTAAATACATTGGAGAATGAAAGCTACTGAACTGTGCCAAGAGAATTGAGATTTTACTAGCCCATAGTGTATATACAAACATTGTGAACAGATATTACATCGTCTATAGATGAGGTGACATTAATGTTTACAAACACAAGTTAGTACCTGGTCTACTGACATGTTAGAGGTGCGAAGAATATGCCCATACAGTGGTAGCATTCAATAGCCTTATCACGCTTGATTGAGCGCGAATTTTAAAAGCACAAGCCCTGCAGGTGCTCACGCATACTGCCGGGCAGTGCTTTGTTCGTTGCCCGGTGTTGACGTCACACGTCACCTCATCTATGATGTAAGCAAATTAAGTCGTCGATCTTTGCTCCTTTGTTTAAAACATGAGAACCAAAGAAGGCTGTTTGCTCTCAAACACGACTAGTATGAACATGTGTTTACGCTTGTTTCAAGTTGGTAACTTTAGACAATTAAAGCCACTATCAGTCATTTTTTCCAATTTCAAAATGCCCATTTTGTGTCTAAATTGCTAGTATTAGTTCATATCAACACCTTATATCACTCTTCTCTGTGAAAAACAGACACTAAAGCAAGCGGTCTTGAAGATGACATTTCCGACTGTTTTGTTTACTAATAACTACTAATAAAAGTCGGGATTATAAGTAAACAAATGCATAAAAATCGTCATTTCTTGACAAATAAGGCGTGTTAAGCTTACAGAGGTCTTTACTACAACCATTCCCAATACAACAGTGCAACAATATGGACTTTGTTGAAAAATAGTGGGTGCGATTTGTTTACATTTTGAAGAAATCGCTGATAGTGGCTTTAACATTTAGCCTCCATTAAATGCGCAAACAATTGAAGTGTGCCTCGTGCTCATGGTCAAAACGAAGAAACAATGAAATATTACCCATCTTCTCTACAGTTACGTATTTATCCTAATTTTTTCCCTCTTGTATGCCATATAATTATCATTCATGTCAATAAAATAAGGAAAAACGAAAGCCGAAAGCAAAACAATATATTTGGGAACAGCTGGCAATTTTAAACATTTCTGACAAAAGTGTGGCATTTTCTACATCGGACTTTATTTTATAAATGAACGCAGGCTATTTTGGAAAAATATTAATAGAGAAAAAACGTTAACGTTGACTCATTCACAATATATTGAAGGTTCAGATTACATCAGAGTTCAACATTCACAATAAGGTGTTAGTCTGAATACGGTTATACACAAAGCGATATTATAACAAAGTTTGGAGAGACACGAGGACATGTATAGAAAGAGGTGCCCCAATTTATTTTTCGAACCCAAGATTTTCCACATTTGATGCTTTCCAATACGGCTTACTGTATTTTGCGAAACGAACGAAACAGAACTCCCATTGGATTACACGCTTTATTCCGTCATGCATGCATAACGTGCATAACGGAATAAAGCGTGTAATCCAATGGGAGTTCTGTTTCGTTTCGTTTCGCAAAATACAGTAAGCCAAATGCATGAAGATCACGCCTGAAGTGAATAAGCCGAATACGCTCGACTTTATGAAATACGATGATGATGATTTAGCATTTTAAAATATCGTGCATGATAGAAAATTAGACCATGCTATTCTGAAATACCGATACCATAGCAGGCAACTTCAAAACATAGTTTTTGGTTTTCGTTTTTACTTGTTTGTCCCACTGCACCTTCGAAACGTTCTCGGTACAGGTGTTCCACAACCAATCAAGAGCATATTGAAAGAAATCTCCTCCTGTCCCTTTAAGCTGCTCTAAAGGCACTTTTTTTTTCTCTCTCTTTAGGCTACGTCTACGACTCTACAGGAACATATGCAAGCACCTTCTGATGCTGGTAGTGTGATGGTTCGGCACACAGTACTTGTTCCTATTGGGACCCACTTGGTTAGCCATTGATAACGAAGGATACAGGAAAAAATGATCCAAAGAAGTTTGGATAGGAATGCCCAAGACCAATCATGATTGTGAGCCTGTAGAAGCCGCGCAAGTTTGAGGTTTTCGCCTTTCCAGTAGAAATTTCAACATTGAGCAAAAGGATCCCATCTTATGGTCATTTGGCAGACGACTCTTGGCATTATTGGCCACTCCGGACTGTATGATGCAGAACTTTTGTATTGTCCAGGTACATATAGGAAGTAAAATTTGCTATAGCGCTCTCTCTGGTATCCTTAAACGGTATATATGCTCAGCAGTTCAGTACACATAACTTTTCGACACATGCAGCTGTAGAAGTATTACTGCAAACCTATCAAATATTATAGTAAGATTTTAGTCCTGTCAGTTCATTAAGTTTTTTGGGGGCGCGTATCGACGATTCCATTCTGTTCTGACAGGTTATGGGTTTTCCCCAATCAGTACAATAGAAATTCGAGGTCACAATACCGGAAAGATTAAGGCCATAATCTTTAAAAAAATGCACTTTTCTCACAAAGAAGATATTACAAGGCACATGCACTGAATAAAATTCAAACACAAACTTGAACAAACTTTGAGCATTCAACATAAGTAATTATTACTCACCAAAGTTTTTACGTCACAAGTTCTTTACGTCGCTAAGGAATATAGAAAATCTGTACGTTGACATTTATCGTGCTTGTTCCGAAAATAATATTTGACAGCTTGGTCCAAACATTGAGTACTTTAGAGTATTGATCACTCTTAAAAAATACAATATTTGTGGCCTAATCATCCCCTTCATCTAGCCGCTTCACGACAATTTATCCGTTCTTTCATTGACTCAAACAAAGGAATCAATAAGAGCGCTCCAGACATTAACAGCTCACTCACTTAGAAAACTGTGTAGGACAGTTCGCTGATTGAGGGCTGCTCATTAAATGACGTTGCGTGACGTCAGCATATTTTGAAGAAACAGACAGGTGTGAATCATTGGAAATTTGTATTTACATGTGTAGAAGCTGCATAAACTTTCCCCATGTGAATCGTAAGATATAGGGGTAGCAATAAAACCATTCTATCAGTGTTGCTAATTCCGGTCAAAATCGAAGTAGGAGTGAAGTTTTGAAGATTTACTGCATCGTTCCGTATCTAGGTTTTTCTCTCTTGGCCTTTGATCGCTACAGTTTGACAGTAAATTTCGAACTATGTCTGCTCTCATTTCAAACATTTTATCATAAGCTTACATTTTTTTAGGCAATATCTGAAAGTTGTACCCCCTTTATACGCTTACCATATTTGACTTACATTGGTTCCCGGGGGGGGGGGGGGCTACTTGTATTCAAAGGTGGATATGATCTGTGACCAAGAAACCGCGTAAAAAGGGTTTTTTTCAAGAAGGCGATGTACGCGCGTACATGGTTTAGGGTGTTCAAAAACAGCCAAAATGATGGAAAAACGGGGATTTTTTCTGAACCTGAAATTGTCATGTGTATCTCATTAAGCTAGGGACCAAAATCAGCCAAATATTGTAATCGAAACTTGGGAAGTAAGCCAAAGCAAGATACTAAAAGGTAGATTAACGACACAATGCACTGCGTACATGTTGAGGGTATCATAAACAGATAAAAATACTTGTTAGGGTATGTCTAGCTTGTTTTAGTAGGTGAAAATACGTGTTTAGGGTGCATTTTGAAAGTCATTTCACGAATCAATCACCTTTGAATACAAGTGGCCCCCGCGGATTGGTTGTAAAAAATGGGCGTTTCCATTACGAATGGATCAACCATTCGAGAATTGAGGACTGTTTACTGAGGGCCACCATGGTTGAAGACGCCCCGATCGGGAGATATCAATACACACGGCACGCCTTATATGACTCATTAATTATGTTTGTAGCCCGAGTCCCCGGCCATCATCTCATAAATAACAATCATTGCGGATAGTCCATACGTTTTCAAGACCTGAAAGATTAGCGGATCAGTGAACGAAATATTACATAGCTTCAGGGCGAAGTTTCATAGGTCACTGTAGCTTTAAGGAAATAGAGAGGGCGCATGCATTTTGTACTAATGACAAGCGCTTTATAAGCGGGTACGGTCTTTTATGCATTTGTACCAGCGGCTACTACTAGATGGGATATACGTTCTGTCGGCCTCGGCTAATGTAGGAAATAAGGACAAACTACATTTTATAATGCCATATTAGATTCGCTATATTGGTGTATTCATTTTGCATACTGTATTCCTCACGTTGTTTTAACAATTTATTTCCTCAAAGAACCCAGGACATATTACAAATCGAATTATAAATTTAGCTGTTCCAAAATTACAAATTTTGTAAAGGTTGACAAATCTACTTTTGGCTTCAAACTACTCTAAAACATTTCTGATAATCCAAAAGCTGGATTATTTACTTCATTCAGGTATTTGCGTTTGCACTTTTGGCATTAAATTTGAGAAATAAATTCGGATTTCCGAAAGTTGGTTAATATTGTTTTAGTCCTACGAACCGATCTGTACGGGGCTGAAAATTCGAGTTTGTTGCAACACCTGGTGATTAATTTCTCACATACACCTTGAAGGTGGTGTCCCTTTGACTAAAGATTGGGTATGTTTCCGTCCCGGAAGGTGCCACACAAAACCACAGTCCTGCACTCAAATATTGAATCCATTTCTTTTTGAGCCCCAATATTCACCTCTGTGTCCCAACAGATTTGCCATTTGAGTTCATAACAACAATGTGCCTCCATGAGGCTCCCATATGCATATTGCACGCCTAGTGTTGAAAGCAATATAGGCACTTTTTTAGAGCGCCCCGCCCCGCCATTTTCAAAATTTGGATATTTTTTGTTTTTTGATAATTATATAAAAAATCACAGGAAACTGTACCTGCGAGCGAGAATGCTCAGAAATGGGTATTTATCATAAAATATCGAGTTTGTATTTAGCATTGGGATCCCAGATTGTACTCAACGGCAGAGCTAGAAATGCTAAGTTTATGTCCGTCCATGATAAATAGTGCCACCTCAAGAAACGGAAATCGTACTTGACTTGCCTGAACCAATCAAAACAACTAATGGATTAGCGTGGACACGACATGGCTCTATTTCCCTGCTATTTCATATGGAAGCCGTTTCCAGCAGACGTTGAATTATTATCGGGGATCCCCGATATTAATTCTAATTACAAAATTCCTTCGTTTTTGACACAGAGACATTTTCGAACTTAGCCATTCACATGTATAGTTTACTAGCCAGTTACCAATATAACCGTGTAAAAATCTCAAAATTTTTGAAAAATTGGGGGCGCTCTTCAAAAAAATGTGCTAATATTGCTTTAAGTCCACTTCAAAAAGAAGTTAAAAACTTGATTCGATTAATTGTGGGTGAAATTTCTGTAATGAAATTATAATATCGGATTTCCATAAAACAATGGCGGCCATTTTGAAATGGGCAGGACACACTAACGTGCAGCTTTTCGAGGCGGAAACATGCCTAATCCTAGCCAGGTGGACAACCCCTTGAAGGTGATACATTTGAAAATTAATCACCAATTGGGTGCAACGAAACGAAAAAACTGATGTCAGCTGATGGACTGTATTTAAAAACCCATCTGAACTCTTATGTATGCTTCCTATCCCTCTTTATTTATATTCATCCCATATTTTTACAGTATGCTCATCACTTTATTCCTCTTATTCAATTAAATTATGGTATTCCTAAAATTCCATTATTTCTTTACATCAATATGCTTTATATTTTATTTTTTTTAATCTTTAAGACGATGGCGGCCAAGCTTCATTCAATATAGCAACTCACCCAAACCAGTAGATAGCAGCAATTCAGATTCAAAACACAAGACCTCGTCCTTGTTCGTTATTCATTAAAAAAATAGGGACAGCGGTCACAAATAGGTCGTCCGAGAATAAGTTGATCCATCACTGCACTAAAAAGTTAAGCAAACTTTTAACCAAAAGTGTATGCCACATGCATGATCCTATAATGACCCTAAGTGACCCCTGAATGACCTTTGACCTTCTCATCTGTTACCCCACATGAGAACCCCTTGTCTCAATGTATAAGCATACCAAGTATGAACTTGATTCATCACTGCACTAAAAAGCTAGACATTTTAACCAAAAGTGTATACCACATGCACAAGATAGAATGACTCTAAGTTACCCCTGAATAACTTTGACCACCTCATCTGTTAACCCAACTAAGACCCCTTGTTTCAATGTATAAGCATACCAAGTATGAACTTGATTCATCACTGCACTAAAAAGCTAGACAACATTTTAACAAAATGTGTAGGTGTATACCACAATGCACAAGATAGAATGACTCTAAGTTACCCCTGAATAACTTTGACCACCTCATCTGTTAACCCAACTAAGACCCCTTGTTTCAATGTATAAGCATATACCAAGTACACACACACACACACACACGCACGCACGCACGCACACACACACACACACGCTCGCGCGCGCGAGAGCGAATCATACTACCATAAGGTCTTTCCTATTGGACGACCTAAAAGTCAGAAATAACCCGTACGGTGGAGTTGATCTTTCAGCTCCAACGGTTTGGGACTAAGAACTATTTGCTCTATTATATAACATGTAAAAATCAGAATTTTTCGTGAAAATTTCGCTTTTACGTGCTAAACCAATGACGATATCTATTTGGGATTTCTTGGCCGCCACTGCGTGATATGTTAAGTGTCATGAGTGACCCTACTTTAATAATATGTGTTCAAGAGTTTAAAATCATGTATCCTGTCTCGGTATAAACACAGATTATGTAATAGCTTGTCAGACTGTTCCCATATTTCCTGGTTTATCACAAATTAAAAACATCAATATAAGATTGATACTTTTTTTCGATGCGTCCCTACTTCGCGCGCGCGCGTGTGTTACGGGGTGAGGGTAGAATTGTAGATGTGTGTGTGTGTGTGTGTGCGTGTGCGTGTGTGTACGTTACCTTTATATTACTGTCTTAAAATGCCTCGTCGCTTTTGAATAGGTGCCGAGTATGTGATCTTATTCTGGGGAATCCACTGGTCATTGACAGGGGGATGTCATGCGAGACCATGGATTTCAAAAGTACCCAAAACATGTAATCTGATCGCTCTAAAGAACCACCCTAAACAAGTATGACAAGTGTAAAGTCCTACCCTTAACGAGTATTTGCAATATTTGACCCCCTATGCAAGTACAATATTTATTCCATGATCGTTTTCAACAGGGACTTCGGAGAAAAAGAAGATTCATAGTGGATTGTTGGACCAAACCAGAAAGTCTGAGCATTAGAGGCTATCGGGTTGTAGGAGTAACGGATGTTATGTTCATCATTTTAGGTTGACTTGCCTGCCCGACTTGCCTGTCGGCCCAGGGCCGGTGACATCATGATTGTGTGTTTGGCAGGCTTTTTGGAAAAGCATGCAGGCATCACTTCAATTGCTATTGTATGTGTTAGTTTACCTGACACCTGTCAGATCAATATCTCGAAACAGGTCTATAGAGTAGAGTGCAATACCTACATGATTTCCAAATATGATAGACTTATTTTTCCACTTAAGACATTTCTGTAGACAAATACAAGGTAAGGAATCTATTGACCGTCTAATTTTTTTATAATGAAATCACTACATATGACACAATATAATGACGTCTCCAAATCTCTCGTTGAACTTTAAGTGTGACCTTGTAAACGACGCTAGAAGCAATACGTGGATCCTGGGTTTCCTACCGGAAATCATTTTTTACCGAAATTCCTATCCCACAATGCACCAACGATGTCCGATTAGATAAAATAAATAGCGCATATATATTCTATGGTGTTTGTGTCATACGGTCATTTTCTTCCATAACTGGCGAAAGACGTTTGCGTACATAAATTTTACCAGTAGCGAGTACTCTTTGATTGTCTTGTAATTTTTGCGATACAAAATGTGAGAGTAGTTTAAAGGAGGCGCACGCGTGCATGGAGTGATGCATCTACGCGTACATCGTTGGTGCATTGTGGGATAGGAATTTCGGTAAAAAATGATTTCCGTAGGAAACCCAGGATCCACGTATTGATGCGTAGAATATGAAACATGTGCAGTCAGATGGGTCATAGGCTCTGTAATTCATTACACCAGCCAACTTTCGTAGGCTGGGCAAATTCTCTGCTCTTTATTATCGCAATCATTCACCTACAGGAAAGTAATGAAATCCCTGATTACCGGTAAAGGCGAATCTGATGCTGAGGTTAACTAGCCCGTATTATGTAAACAATGAAAAGTGATAAAGACCTATGCAAGTTCAATTTCCTTGCCAAAGTTTCCGCCTTTGGTCTTCTTGCATAATCTCACTACTGATTAAGTCTAAGGACCGTTTATTGTGTACAATAATAGCGTTTAGTTAGAAGGTTACGGTAAGTACAGATAAAACGAATAATAAAATAGGCTTTTTACGAATTGAGCGTTACATGAGAATAGTTCCATCGGCCACCATCTCTCCCATTGTGTTCGCCATTGTGTGTTGCATCATTTGTTTCAGCTGTCACGACGTCTCGTGGACGCCAAGGTCAGAAATACCCTTCAAATACAAATAAAATAAAATAAGCTTGTGCACACATGATATTATATATATATATATATATATATATTATATATATAATATATATATATATATATTATATATATATATATATATACTCAATCTGCAGACAGTACAGTTTCGAACTTTGTGTTCTCATCAGTGCAGCACAGAGCTAAATGCAATCCACAAATGAAGTCAATCAATGACCCGTTAAGCCCTGACCATTCCATCACGCCGCACATGGTTTTATGAATACTAGAGTGCTCAAACTTAATGAGAGCTATGCAAAATGCTAATAAGTATTACGTCTTGATTTAAAACATCAAGGCTCAATAAACCATGTAAAGTTGTAGAAAGCAAAAGAGTGCGCAACTAACATGCTGCAACTATTAGGGGCAACAGCATGAAGGAGCCGTCATATACTAAATCTGCAGACAGTACCGTTTCTAACTTGTGTTGTTCGCATCATGTGCAGCCAGAGCTAAAGCAATCCACAAATGAGTGAATCACTGACCCGTTAAGCCCCTGACCATTCCATCACGCCGCACATTGTTTATGAATATTGCTAGAGTTGCTCAAACTCAATGATGAGCTATGCCAAATGCTAATAGTATTACGTCTGATAAAAACATCAATGCGACAATAACCATGTCCAGTTGTAGAAAGCAAAAGAGTGCTCACCTAACATGCTGCCACCTATTAGGGCAACAGCATGAAAGGGGCGTAATATACTCAATCTGCAGACAGGACCGTTTCGAACTTTGTGTTCTAATCAGTGCAGCACAGTGCTAAATGCAATCCACAAAGGAAGTGAATAAAGGACCCGTTAAGCCACTGACAATTCCATTATATTATATATATATTTATAAAAATCTATCATATATACTATATATATATATATAGTATATATATATGTATATATTATATATATATATATAACCAGTGTCATCCGCATTTTGCTCGCACTAGTCGGCAATTAAGATAAAATGGTTCGATGGCAGAAAGGAAAAAAAGGTGTTGTCACTAGATCCATCGATCAATGTAAAGAATATCCGTATTGCTAATGGACCTCAAACTTCGCAAAAAAACATCAACTTCAAGAGCTTGTTGCAAGTGCTTGTCTAAGACAGCTTCTAAAACGTCCAACACAGTCACACAGTACAGGGAATACGAAACTCCTCTGTGAAGCCTGGAATAGGGTGGATGGTTTTGTTTAGTATTTCGCTGGTCCCAAATTTTGAAATACCTTAAAAAGGTGAATAATTTCCCCGTCGCCGCATAGAGCTACGGCTAAATCTTAAATTTTAAAAGCTATGCGCCCGGGAATCTGCGACAAACTTTTCTTGGCCCAACATATATATATTTATATATAGTACTGATCTAGTATGATTCTTTAATTTGATTGTTCAAAGAATGTTGGTACGTGCAAGACACAAATTAATACAATTCAATAATGATACACTCAATGTTAAGATTTTACGGTGAGTTTCCGTCCCCGACCATCTGACCACACTTATGAATTCGGACAACCTTCACGAAGTAAGTAAAGCACGGGTTTATTCCGTTAAGGTTTCGAATTCATAAGTGCGTCATGAAAAAAAAAGGTGTCAGATGGGTAAGGTTACGGAACTACCAAGATTTTATAGTCTTACTTAAATGGATAGCAGCGATAAGCGACGGAGAATAAACTAGACATGGGGACAGATCTAATTTCCAAGACGGCCCGTATGGAGAATGGATGGTGATCCCCTAATTACCCCTTGAGGTGACTGGCCCTTTGACACGTGTAACCTCACCAATATGTCACAAATGTCTTTAAATGGTATTTTAGTGTTAAAACAACTTTACAAGGATCATTATTAATGAGTTTCAACTCAATCCAAAGATGTAGGGATTGACCTTTTCACCCGATAAGGTGACCCCGGGGTCAGGAGGGTCAACTGTACTTGTTCTGTATTTATTGGATGCCACAAGGATATCCCTGACAAATATTTCAGCTCCAATCGGAGTTGTTGTAGATTTTGACTTTGACCTTGAACTTTGCCCTTGGGGGTCGAGACTATCACAGATTAGTTTACAATAATGGGGGGGGGCTACAATCACTGCAGCAATATAAAGGCTTTATCTGCTTCTATAGGCTGCATATAGCCATTTGTCTTATTTTTAGCATTTTGAGGGCCAAATTGCACTTTTGCCTCCCGACACTGACCTTTGAGCCGGTATAAAAAAACCTCGGTACACAACAAAAACTGCTGGTTTCAATGGCAAATAAAAAAAATCTACTATGCTTGGTTCTGTGAGATAAAAATTTGGAATGATTGACCTAAAAACCGGAAAGGACCGTAAATGACCTTGACCTCCAAAATAAAAAATATATGCATACACAGGTAACATGAATGCATTTCTGCAAGTTAGGTCACTGACTATGTTTGGGTTTTGATATAAAAAAATTAAAAAATTTTGGAATATTTTTGGGTTTTGACCTAAAGTGACCCCCTTAAGACCTTTGATCCTGAAACGGGGGCAACCCGAAGACCCTGGCTAGAAACAATACATGTGCTCTAACGACGTAACTCTTGCTACGTAATTTGTAGGGACAGCGATTTTTTGAATTATTTTTCACATTTTGGCTTTCAAACCGGAAATGACCCCAAATGACCTTTGACTCCTTATCCTGAACACCCTATACTAAGCAAGGGTCATGGTTTTCCTCTGAACCAGGTTTGGTTGTATCGGCGTAATGCGGTAGAAGAACGATATTTGTAACAAAAAATTACATATTTGACGCCTGTTGACATTTGCACCTCTATAACGTGACCCCTGGGTCACGAATAGGTCACTGTAATTTTTCTGTATTTACGTTATCCCGAGGGATTATTCACTTCAAGATTTCAGTTTCAATCGAGCTGGTTGTAAATTTAGCCTTTGACCTTGACACTGTGACCTTGGACAGGGCGAGACATTATAGACCTCTTTCACTATAAATGTTACATCACTGATAGTAATAAGGGCTTTATCTGTCCTCTATAGGCTGTGAGAAAATCAAATGGTCGTATTTTTAGCATTTTTTGACAAAATTGACATTTTGACCCCCTTACT
Source organism: Ophioderma brevispina (assembly GCA_023653785.1). NCBI lineage: Eukaryota > Metazoa > Echinodermata > Ophiuroidea > Amphilepidida > Ophiodermatidae > Ophioderma > Ophioderma brevispina. The sequence continues at coordinate 45,560 of JAMKCH010027376.1, read as the reverse complement.
GACCGATTGATCCTGGTATGAAAAAAACCTCGTGTGACACAACAAAAATTGCATTGTTCCATTGCAAATAAAAAAATTCTACTACCGTTAGTTCTGGAGATAAAAATCTTAAAAGTATTGACCTAATAACCGGAAAGACCTTGAAATGACCTTTGACCTCCAAAATAAAAATACCTTGCATACACCAGGTACATGAATGCAGATCGGCAAGTTAGGTCACTGTACTATGTTTGGTGTTTTGCGATAAAAAATTTGAAATAATTTGGAATTGGGGTTTTGACCGAAGTGACCCTTTAATGACCTTTGATCCTGAAAATGTGGACAACACGAAGACCCTGGCTAGTAACATATACATGGCTCTAATGACGTCACTCACCTGCCTACGCTAATTTGTAAGGACAGCGATTTTTTGAATATTTTTCACAATTTTGGTTTTCAAAACGGAAATGACCCCCTTAATGACCTTGACGCCTTATACCTGAAACACCCTATAAAGCAAGGGTCAGTGGTTCATCTGAACAGTTTGGTTGATATCGGCGTAATGCTGTAGAAGAGATAATTTGTAACAAAAAATACATATTTGACGCCTGTGGCCAGGGTCAAAGGTCAGACAGGTCAATGTCATGTGGCATAAGTGGGACGACTCAGCGGTCATTGCATGTAAGTCTCCTCAGAATACGTCAGCCTGCTGAGCTAGAGGCAATTGAAGTGTTGCCAGAAGACAGAAGCAAACGCATCAGAAAACAGAACAAGACGGCCGGAAGGCCGTCTTGTAAAAAAATCTGAAATGCCATTTTTTAGCTTATCAAAGATAAGTATATACAAGTCCCATATAACTACCTTACTGTAGGAACAGAAACACAAATATGAACAAAAGAAGTATTTGAGCCTTCATTACGTCTCCCGCAAATAGACATACACGATGACGGTCATCAAAATCGAATAAACAGCTGAGTGTGGTTTTAAATTACTCAGAAAACCAGAATAAACAAAGATCAATAAATTGTGTTGGTCATGGTGCCACAATATACGCTTATAATCTGAGATATTCATACGGAAGGCTTTTTTTGTAAAACTCAATTCGGTATTTTGAAACGCACGTATAGAAATTACAGAATCAGAAACAAAGTACTGCTTATCTTTAATACACGACATTTCAAGTCAATCCAATCTCTTGTTTTTGCAGGTATGTCTAACAAATCTATACCAGTACAAAATACCAAAATACGAATTTTGATGATTTTTTTCGATGTTTAGGATCAGCAAAATCAGGCTGTTTATCCCTTTAAAAGTTCACCTATGGTCCATAATAAAGTGGAAGCGTTGAAATTGCAGCGATGATACTCATGGGAAGACTCAAATGACGCCACTGCAATAGTCATATAACATTTCAACAGGAAATATAATCCATGGGAATCTTCTAGTCCTGGCGATAACTTTTGTCCAGCAATTCAAGAAGACGGGGTTGGCCTTCGACGACATAATGTTCTACAGTATAATAATACAAGTGTTCCACTCAGGTCAGTCTGTACGCCAAATGTCCAGTTTAAGGCCATAAACTGGAATCTCTTTTGACTCCATGTAAACTCTCATTCATCTGGGTTGGTATAGACCGTATTCAATAGCCAGCCATGTTGGTGGACAAGATAGACGCATTCCAGTACTACAATACATTCACCTGTCAATGATCCCTATGCAATCGCTAAACATGGATCGATTGACAGCTTAATGTATTGTAGTCCTGGAATGTATGCATCCTGTCCACCAACATGTCTGGTGGCTGACGTCATATTGAATACGATCTATAGTTCGAAGTAGTAATTTGAATCAAACAACCAGAGAAAGTAAATAAACTTACTCGGAGCAAACGACTTTTCGGGTGATACCATCACCCTTCAGCTGGGTTGTGATGTTATGGGTCTAGATCTCAAGGTTTTAATTAGAGATGACGTCACGAGATGAGGATGCGAGGAAGTATTTTATAGTTCTTTCCCAGGCGTGCGATAAGTTGACCCATACACCTCCACTGTGTTTGAGATATGGTTGTTCTGCCCTCACCCACATGGCCTCCTTAACTCCACGTTCAAACTCCACGTTCAAATCAATTTTAATTGCAAAAACTGAATCTCTTTTGTCTTGAAAGGTGGCAGAGATCCACAACTAAACAACTGTTCTCTATTATCTATCTGTATTTGTTTTTTCTGTAGTTAGGGTTTTCCCTAATCTCTAATAATAACTATCATCATGTATAAACATAGCCTAACACTGCCCAATTGAATCTCGAACAAATGACATCATATGCAACACAATAACTTGGAAATGGAAATCTCAATGATCTCAATGTAGCCTTGGGCCTTATCACATATTACTGAATGTGAAAAAGTGTTGATTTTTAAGATATATTTTGTATGTGTTAAAGTGTATTTTATATGTTTTAAGTGTTAAAATTAGTACTTAATCAATGTGAAAAAATAGCCTAATTTGGAGTATCAAATCGTCGTCGTCATGGAACTATTAATGGGTGATGAAAGATTTAAAGGAGTATATATCTTTGAATCTAATATTGGTCATGTTCAAACACTCCTAAGAAATAATTTACCTAATATATAAATTTGGGCAGATTATCTTTTTAAATAATTCTTCTTGTTTTACTAGTATATCTTTCTTTCTTTGGTTGAAAGGCGCTTTCAGCTGATCAGGCTATTTGGGCAAGTAATAATATAGCATATACAATACTTTACGTAATTTTATTCATATTTTCACCTCCGGACAATACATAGCACGCATCGTTACATTTCAGAGACGGATGTCAAAGGCAAACATATGTTACAGTATAGCAATGTTCAACTTCACATCTCAACCAGTAAAACGGTATCGTTACGGAGCCGCACCAGGCTGATGATACGAATAGAGGGTACTACGACTAAATTAACCAAAATTGTACCCAAGCCCGTTAACCATACACTCGTCTCCGCCCTCGCATCCAATAGTCAGAAGGAATTATGGCCGCAGGGTGGAAACGGAGTACAGACTTTTTCTATTGCCAGATTTTAGTTTATTAGGACCTTAGCCAATAATTTCTGGAGGGTGTGCAAGAGTGGCATTTTCAAGAAATCCAATATGGCTGCCATTCACTAAAATGGCAGCCTTTTGTGCTCTATATCCAGGTTTTCAATCACGATGAATGTATTGAACAGGTAATTAATTGATGTTATTTGATCATAACATCACCATCAAATCCAATATGGCCGCCCAGAAATCCCATGTAGCCTGAAATCATTAAATTGACCATAATTCATGAAGTGTTTGTGATAGAGACATATTTTGGGGCTTTTTACCCAGTAGAAACTTATAGCTAACATTTCTGATAGGTTAACATGCTTACAAATCAAAATGACATCCAATATGGCTGTCACATACTGATAATATATCGGCCTTCATCTTGAATTTTAAGTATGTTGTCAAAATAAAAATACCAGATATTAGTTTGTAATATATATCAAACATATATCTCATACTTAAATTTAAACTTTAGATTTGATTTTGGATGCTATAACTAAATAAATGCAGATTTATTATAATGTATAGGTTTGTAGAAGTTACAAAGGCAGGTATATTGGCTACCATTATAACATTTGTGTATGTTAACGAAACAAATATGCCGGATAAGGATGTCTAATGGTCAAATACTGATCTTATATATTACTTTTGACCTTTATAATAATAATTGGGTGATACAACTACATATACTATAGATATAGACAGATTTTAAATCTCTTTAACGGCGATTTATACTGGCTGTCATCTTAAAGTTTGAGAATGCTAATAGCACAGAAATGTCATATAAAGATTCTTTAATGATCAAATACATAGATCTTATAAGTATAAAGCACACGGCATAGATATAGACCGTTGAATCATGCCTCTAGACTTGCTTAAGTACAGAATACTTGACGCGACCGGATGTGTTGAAATGCGTTCTAGAGGTGTTCAAAGAACACTTGCAGAGCGTGTTCAATTTTAACAGATTTTGAACACCTACAGAACATGTTTTAGGTGTTCTGGATGTATTCTGTATCTAATAAATAGGTCTACTGAAAGAGTTAAGATTACTTGAATGGTTCCAGGCGCATATTTGATTTTTGGGCAACCATATTGGATTTTCTGGCAATATAGTGATCGAATCACATCGCTAACCCTTTTTCTCGTGCTTACAAATTTTAGAGTTGCGGCAAAATTTTGTCTCTCTCAGAAATACTTAAGAGAGTTTTAATGATTTTAAACATGGTATTGGCCATATTGGATTGTCAAAAATGCCACTGAACCAAATTTTGCACACCCTCAAAAATTATCGGGTTAGGTTCTAATGAACTAAAATCTACCGATAGAAAAAGTCTGTACTCCGTTTCCACCTTTCGAGCTGTGTGCACATACTTCCACCTGACTGCAAAGCTCGAGTCGCTAGGAACTGCTCAGACCATCTCCAGCCTCGCATCCAAGCTCAAGATTGTCGCTGGTAAATCCAAGCATCAAGCCGTGCTTGAACGACGCTGGTAAGCCTGGGTTATCCGTGTAGTGGTACCACGTGTAGTGGAGTTTGGGTTGTCCGCCAACACATTTGTACCGGTGAGAAAGTAGATATAGTCCGCCGGTAACCATAGTCCGGGCTCCATAGACGCCAAAGGAATATCCATGAAACTAATGTTGCGCGAAGAGTCAACTGAATCGAGTGCTATTCCTTACCTTTGTAGGTGGACTACGAGTCCGGTGGACTATAAAAAGCTTCTACACCGGTTATATGTACCTTACCAGACAACTAATCTATCAATCACCGGATACTGGTATCTACACGGAGAAAGCAGAAAGGTCTGTAATCATGATAACGATGACGATTAACCTCCAAGGCGATAAAAACAATGTACATTGGACACGTATGGGATAATTGTGTCATTTGGTCCATTCGTAAAGCAAAATTTCAACGTTTCATCACTGTGAAAAGGGACTACTCTTAGTTCTTTTTAACTAGTAATAAATTAATAGCATAATCCGGCATGGACAAAGGATGGAGCTGGGTGGTTTTGTTTGGAGTGTTTAGTTCGTGTGTCTTCGTAATGGGCTTTTTGCAGAGTGTTGGCGTCTTTTTCGTTTATTGGCGAGAAGAGTTTGAAGTTAGCGCTCAAGCAGTTGGATGGAGCAGTTCACTCATAACCGTTGGGTTTGGCTGTGCAGGTATGTAGTTCTAAAAGTTCCATTTTTTGACCACGTTGTAAGGCCCCAGTGCATAATCTTCCGGGTGCGGGACTTGAACTATTCTATACTATTTCTGGTTTTTAGTAAATATTGTATCGAAATAGAGGCTAAGGTTTCACCGTACTTTAAATTAAGTTAACATGAATTGGTATCCCAAGGTCCCTGCTTTGTCTTAATAATCTGTTGTGAACTCTCTTGTCATTGTGGAATTCTCAAAATGGGATTTACCTGCTGACAGTTGCCACATTTTTATAAACAGGGCCAATTTGGCTATTTCATATTTGGAGCTCACATGGATATTAGCATGTTATATGTATCATAACCTTAGATCTAAAAGAGACACTGGCACATTTGAAAAATAGTGCGCCCTCAAGATTTTTCAAATCGATATTCTTGCATGGTTGGAAAGCTTTTATATACAAAAGCCCTCACCCGAAATGATTAAGACCAAATCAGTTTCCTTATGGGTAAACGGAACGATTTTGTAATTTAACGTCGCCGGCGACGCGAAATTCAGCAGACGACGAAAATGGCGTTAAACACAACACGCACGCCGTATGCATGTTTCCCACGCTAGTCACACTGTTTGACCGGTCTATAACCTTTGTGGTTTTAATATCAGTGAGTACGAGTCAAAGATATTCATGTAATATACACATTTGTTGATTTAAGTTATGGAAAACTTAAAAGTTGGCCTACAAATTACCTGGATATCTTTATCTTCATATCAATGTCCCTATCTGTTTTGGGGTATGTTATTTTTATGTGTAAAATATATCTCTGTTCTTCCAATGGCCTAGACTATCATTTGAGAGCAAATTGAAGAAATTTCGTATTTTGTGAAAATGTGCCAGTGCCGCTTTAAATGAATTAAAACAAATTTGAAAATTAAACTATATGTAAAACTTATTGCTACAAACTCAAGTGAATGTGTGTTTTGACACATAGTGCACAATGTATTGGTACCCGTATGGGATTTGTGAAGTATGCAGCCATTTTCTATTAAGGCCCGATTTAAAACAATGTAAAAAAAGAATTGGGCCTACGCATCGGAACAATCTTATTCATATAATGATAATTATTAATAATATAAAAGTAATATTTTGGATATTATACATAAAAATAATTATTGCTGAAGTGTAGAGACTTTTCTAATGGTTGGTCCCAGTGAGTGAGTGACTGAGTGAGTGAGTGAGTATTATAGCTACAACATTTATAAAAAGATACACATTATACACTGATGAACCAGTTCATCACCCGTCCATGTATCAAACAAGATAACCTTATTGATTGCAACAATACACATAGAAAACACATGTCTACAGTAAAAACACATCAACAAGAGTTATACTGATAATTAGTTCATAATTATAATCAGTGGCGTAACCAGACCTTTACAAATGGGGGGGGGGGGGGGGGTTTTTTTTTTTTTTTTTTTTCTGTACAAAAGGTCAGTTCATTTGGGGGGCGGAAGGGGTTTTGTTTGGGGGGGCTCTCGCCCCCCCTGCCCCCCGCTGGTTACGCCACTGATTATAATACACTTCGTATACTTCTAAAAAGTTCATCACCCGTCATGTAATCAAGTCAGAATGACCAATTTTCAACACTTCAAATATGCCAATCACAACAACCACAAGGGTCAGAACACGCAAAGACAGTTCCCCATCAAAAAGCCAAGATTATTACAATATTGAAAATTTACGGCAAATCTAATGCAGATTCTATAGATGGCCTTATCATAATTGACAGGATATCTACTTGTGAAAAATGTAGTTTTACATTGTAATTTACTTGAGAATGACCTTAAACATTACGCATTATATACTTATACAAGTTCAGTGAATCTAATCTTATAGTAATACAAGTCCTTTCATAAAATATTAACCTATACAAGTTATAGTAATAATTATTAATTACAATAATGAAAAACACACTTCTCAATTACATTCAGTCTAATCTTAGAATACTACTAGTCTTTATAACTAGTCTGTTCAAATAACAGACGAGTTGCCCCTAATAGTCGCCTCTTACGACATGTAAGGGGGGACAGCGGGCCTATTTTAAACCCCGAAACCACAGGGATCCTTTTTAGTCGCATTTTATACATCGGACCTATTCTAAGCCCCGAACTCGCAGGGGGTGGTTTGTCCCTGTGGGTCTCAAACGTGGCCAGCAAGAATCTCTACAAAATCGAATAGTGTCGACCGTGCCCAGTCTGTCTTCAATAAGTGGATCCTGGGTTTCCTACCGGAAATCATTTTTTATCCCACAATGTACCAACGATGTACGAGTAGATAAAATAAATAGCGCATATATATTCTATGGTGTTTTGTGTCATACGGTCATTTTTCTGTCATAACTGTGCGAAAACCGTTTGCTGTACATAAATTTTACCAGTAACGAGTACTCTTTTATTGCCTTGTAATTTTTGCGCCACAAAATGTACGCGTTGTTTAAAGACACTATCAGTGATTTGCTAAATCAGCAAATCGAAAAAATCATCAAAAATCAGATTTTTGCATGTAAGCAACAAGTACAGGTAGCCTAACATACCCTGCAAATGATAAGACCAGAAGCAACCTAATAAGGACAGAAGCGGAGATTTTAGTCATTACTGTCCGTTCGGACACTTACTACTACAACACGTAATTGAATGGAGAATCGTATCTTGGAACATTGCCGTTTTCTTCCTTTTCTGTCAATTCTACAGCTGGAAAAGCTAACTTATGAGAATTCTACAGACTCATCCTTCACTTTGAAGCTATTCCTGCAAATTTAAAATATTTTTCAAATCACTGATAGTGTCTTTAAAAGAGGCGCACTAAACCGCGAGCGTGCATGGAGTGATGCATATCTACGCGTACATCGTTGGTGCATTGTGGGATAGGAATTTCGGTAAAAAATGATTTCCGGTAGGAAACCCAGGATCCACGTATTGAGCTCCTAGTGGGTATGCACTATGCGAGTATCATGTAGCATCGAGCAGCTAGCCTTAAATAGCATAGAACTGTTTGAGGCCAGTAACGGGGAGATTTTGCACCGATACCTAATTATGCATTGACGCAATTAAAGCATTAATCAAAATAAAATAGACCTCTTCCATAGTCTACTGATCTATTTGAAAAGAAAAACGATTTTTGTACATTAAGAATACCAATGTAGATTTTTTTTATATATTGCACTCATAGTCCACCTGCAACTGTGAAGAAAAAGGCACTCCAATCAGTCGACTCTTCTCCCAAAATTAGTTTCACGTTTATTCCGTTGTCGTCTATGGACTATGGCCTATATCTCTCTCTCTCTACATCTGGTGTACCTTTGTCAGAGTTTGCAAACTATTAGACTGTTACCACGGAATTTGCGTAGCCATTAGCTTTCGGATTGGGAGGGGTGGGCTTTGTTGTTTCCTGGTTCGAAACGTAAAACGTTACCGTTTGGTAGTTGAATGTATTTGTTTACATTCGGTTCCGAAATTTCAGCAGTGTAACCCGCTGATTCGCATGCGTAGTATTGTTGATGTGACGTCATTGTGGCATATTTACGATGCATACTGGGAAATCAGTAATTATTCAATAAGAAAAACCATCGGTATTCGATAAAAGTGCTAACTTTAGCAATGGCAGTTAACAGTTTATCAAAAACCTTAAAAACGCGCCAAGTTGCATTAAAACACCAAACTACATGTTCAGACCTGCAACTTCTAACACATTCCTTGCTTTGTTTTATGCAGCATTTTATATTTTAGATTACTGTTTGTTTTCATAATTCATTTTTACAGGTATTTTTACCAGTATATTAAGTTCACGTGTAAGTTGTCGATGTCTGGCTATTTCTGGAGGGATTGTAGCAGCTACTTCATTGGTGTCCGGCTATTGGATTACAGGCCTTACGCATCTTTACGTTTTAATGACCTTCACAGGTAATCATGATATCCCTATTTCAATATTCAGTGGGGATATGTGAACTATTCTGTGAAAAGTGTGCACTTCTGGAAAGAGCCATGTAAATTTATAAAAGGTGTTTTTTTTAGTATGCTGATTTCAAAAGAGGCAGGAACCACGATGTCGTTCCAACGGGTCATGTTCCTGCAGGAAAGGGCATTGAAATTTGTAAATGGGTCAAATATCAAATTGATCACATTGTGTTAAAAGAATTGCCAAAGCATATCTCTAGACATACGCTATGGTAAAGTGGAATTCAACTACTTTTTAAGTGTTCACCGACACTCCGGTTACAAGAAAGCGCAAATGTAATTTTCAAAAATAGCGCCATCTGTCGGCAAGTTGTACACTGCTCGGAGTCGACATACTGTATCGAAACTGGCACATCTGCAGGAAATTATCTCTGCACCGTACTCAGTTTGATAAATCATAACTCTATAAGGTCGGGAATCCCATCACTCTGTTTATGATATTTCGTACATCTACTGCGTTAGGCTAGTAAAATTAACAAAAATGAAAAGTAATATTTATCGGCTTTTAGAAACAGTACTAGAATAACAAAAGTCACCAAAGACGGAACCCCCGGGGGTGCGGGTGGGGTGGGGGTGGCAATTACATATGAAATGGATATGGGTGTAAGGCTGGTGCTTCGAAAACCAGGAGCATTCGGTGACAGAGGACTAAAAAAATAGGAGTCTTTGGGTGAAAGACAGCCAAAATGCCCCCAATAAGGGGTTTTTGGGTGACAAATTTGCCAAATATTCCAAAAAATGGGGTCTTTTTTAGAAAAATTTGCAAAATTTTCATACAAAATAGGGGTCTTTAAGTGAAAATTTTCTAAATTTTCCCCAAAATAGGGGTCTTTGTGGAACAGTTTGGTAAAATTAAAAAAAGTATGGGGTCTTTGGATGACATTTTAAAAATAATGGGATCTTTGGGTGACAGCCATGCTGAAAACCGAGATCTTAACAGCTTTACATGCGCGTCACCTCCAAGATGGGAGCCCCCCCCCCCCGGGGATAGAACACCGAGAACACACAAAACAGAGGGGGCAACAAATTTAAATTTATATAGTGACAAAATCCAAAGTGTTCAAATTTAGCTGATCTGTACTTTAACGTGCAACCAGGTTCCAAGGGTAAATGTATAGTTTGCCTTATCTTTGGAAAGTATTTCAATAGCAATAAGGTGACTGATCAAGGTCACCTTGGTGCTAAAAAGTAAAAAGTAAACGATTCCTATATACCAATATTGTCAATTGTTTGTCTTATCGGGCATTAATGCACGGTACACTTTTATGCTAATTTATAACTCCAGTATTTTCTAGAGCGAAAGTTTTACAGCTAATATACACAGTCTCTGAGGGTTAGATTTGGTAAAGTACACTCTGAAGTGTCACAAGTTGACTAAATGAAGGTTTCTTAGTTTAGTTTTCTACCAGTTTCGACGAAATTGGAGCACTTAGAAAATTTTGCCCCATGATGACATTGAATCGTTTTGCCTCAGAGCTTTTGAACAATCGTCCACAGGAAAGACACAGTATATATTATTTTAATCATCATAACCTGCCAAGCATCTATGTGAATAAATTGACCCTCGTCTACCTGAGCCATTTAAAAAAAAAAGACATCAGAAAGGGGATATTACAACATCATCATGCATAAACATAGTCTAACACTGTCCAATTGGTTCTCAGATAAATGACATCATATGCAGGGTAGCTTAGAGTAACTGCTTTCTATTGGTATAAAATATGTACAAACATTTTTTTGTCTAATATGAATTAATAAGACCTCACACGTCAACGCAAGAATGAAATACTAGATATTAGATGGATAATAAATATATTTGGTGACTCTAAAAATCTGAGTGGATATAAAACTAGTCATTTGTCATTTCGATGGCAACTGATAGCTGTAGTCTTACGTAGTAACGTACATAATAATATTCAATTAACTGTTGATGTTAAGATCAAAATTCACCCAGAATTCGCCTCGTAGTTGAACAAGTATATCATTAATGTACTCCTTATAATAATAATATTAATAGTAATAATAATAATAATAATAATAATAATAAAAACAATGATGCAGGTAGTGCCTTCGTGTACGATATTCGTTTTCCCCATCTTGATTAATTCTGTGCAAAATTTTACTGAGGTGAATGAAAACTTCAAACTTTCGTTTCAAAGAGAAAAAGAGAGGAAATAGCCCTATTTTTAGATAAGCTATGATTGTGTTTCTGCAAATTCAAGAAAGACTTTTATATGACATTTCCTGGCTGGTCCTGGTTATTGTCCTGTGTCTGGATTTGTCTACTCTCTAAATGTAAAAAAAATAAAACTCACTGAAAACCAACTCACATTTTGAGAGCTCGTAGATGGACAGCTCTTTTATAGAGTGAAATGCACTCTTTTCAAAGTAATTTTCGCTCTTTCAGAGCAAAAATCACTCTGAAAAAGAGTGACAATCACTCTAAAGAGAGTGGAAATCATTTCGAAAAGAGTTATTTTCACTCAAAAGACCCAAATGTGTCCTTCCACGAGGTTTCGATGTTCGTCAAATTAATATAGGGGCTTTAAAATCATCCTCTAGCTGTCGAGATACTCTACCAAGTTTCCTAGCACCATTCCTAAGATTCACCAGTTCCACAAATATAGCAGATAAAAATTCACAGCTTCCACTTTCTCTAGGTTAACATTAGGCGTTGAATCAGCAATTCTTTTAAATTCGCACAATATAGGCTACAATAAATTGAGGTCATCTTTCTAAAAATTCTGTAATTGTATTTCTTTCATTCAGGGCTTGGCATAGGACTGTCGTTCACCAGTAGTACTACTATTGTAGGATATTACTTCAAAAAGAGAATTGCGCTAGCAATGGGAGTCGGTCTTTCTGGAGCAGGTGTTGGGATGTTCATTTTGGCACCGTTGGTCCGGTATTTTAATGATGAGTATTCTTGGCGAGGGGGCGTGTCTCTGAGCGGTGCGCTGTTAGCAAATTTATGCGTGTGCGGCGCTTTATTTCGACCGAATGAACTTGAGCTGAAGAGTATGAAAGGTGCATCACCTGCGAGTCCGGAACTTTCACCTACAGACATGACAGGCAAAGCAAGTGAAGAACATGGGAAAGAAGACGATGAGAAAATAATTGAAGACACAAGTTCAACTCAAGTGTCTCTAACTGAAAATGTAAGAAAGCAAATCGTTACATTCCTGAAGACGAACAAGGATTTAATCACTTTTCGATTTGTGATGTTATGTATTGTTACCTCTCTCTTGAATGGTGTTGCATATCTTCCAGCTATTCTGTACTTTTTATCCTATGCAGTAAGTATAGGCATTTCAAAAACGAACGGGGCTTTCCTTCTGTCTATCATCGGAATAAGCGGAACCATAGGGCAGCTTGGATACGGTCCCTTCGTAGACAGAAGTATCATATCTCCCGTTCGGCTTGCCGGTTTGCTTCTCGGCATTACAGGGTTATCGTGCCTTTTTGTCCCATTTACCAAATCGTATGCAGCGCTGGTGGTGTTCTCCATATTATTTGGCTTTGCCGCACGAACCACAAATGCTCTAAGTCCGGTAATAGTCCGACAAGTGGCTGGAATACAGCAAATGAAGAAAGCTTTTGGAATTGCAACGACCACAGCAAAGATTGGATCGCTTGCTGGAATACCCTTTGCAGGTAGGCAATTGATTCAATTTGACATATTCATTTTCATCTACACTATGTAATATTAACCATGATAATGCTCGTCCATTGAAGGTACATTACGCCGTTGTTCGTATAGACAGAGACGCATATTCGGACATAGCAGTCATTTGCAATCAGGGTAGAGGAAAACCCCACACTATCCGCAGCCATCATGGCTAGTTGTAGACATGGTTAGGTATACTGTTGGTTATAACTTTTGTAAACTTCCTTTACATTAATAAGTATTCATTTCTACAAGATGATAATAAGTGTTGCTTTGCGTTTATTTTCAGGCTATATTTTTGACACTGTCGGAGACTACGCAGTCGTGTATTATATTGCCGGTTTTATGAATATTCTGAACGGCGTTGTATACCTCATGGATCCTATCTGGTCGAATCTGGACAAGCTAAGACAGAGGAATCAAATATCCGAACAAGAAACTGAAATTAACATGAACATCGCTTAATCGTGGTGGACAATTTGGGACTGTTTAGGAATGAAAATATTTTTTCCAGAGTTCTCTTTCACGTTTCATTTTACTAGTACTAGAACTGTATTTTTGTGAAAATTTCATATACAATCTTGAAACTAAGGTTTTTCTAAATCAAAATTGTATGAGGATTCCAAAAATCATGGGTGTAATTTTTTAAAATGTGTTCTTGGATGAATTCTAGGGGGCAAGGTTTATACGGGGGTCAAGATATAAAAGGGGGCAAAATGTATTTTAAAGTATACCATCATGTTCAGTGCCTTTCAAGAATTACAGAAAGGTATAGTTTGCCCTACCTGAGAGTTATAGTACAAGAGTTACAAGGTAAAACGGGTTCAAGGTCACACTGGGGGTAACATTTCAGATTCATAGGTTTGTTCTAAAATGGTGCCTAATTGTTCGTCTTACTGTACAGAAGCCGAAAATATAAAGGTCGCGTTGTCGTTTTGATAATAATTAAGAGGGCAAATATGGCCGTGGTCCACAGGGTCCATGGGAGACCACTAGTCATATCTCTAAAAGTCAAAGGTGAAACACAGAATCTATATGCATTTTCTTATTTAGTATGACCCAATGAACGATTTAAAACCAGTTTCAACAAAATCGGACCATTGTATAAATAATGACCTTGAACTTTCTTGAGCCTATTGTACTAAAACAATAGGTCGTAAATATGGCAAACTATACTTTTTAGAAACCTTATGAGGAGCCGAACAGACTGGTATAAATTTTAAACAATTTTAACACTTTTATTGTTTACCCCTGTACAAATCTTCCCCCTTATAAAACACCCAAGAACACATTTTCAAAAATGACACCCATGATTTTCAGATTCTCCATGAAATTCTGTACTGGAAAAACATTGGTGTCAAAATTGTATATGAAAAAAAAACTAAATCAAAACATTCATTACATTTCCCCATGTATTATACATTCTGAATTAGCATCTTTAACTCGCTGAGGTCTACCGGGTAATTTTTTTTTGGTTATACATAGAGTTATAGGCTTTATTTAGCCAATCAGAGACGTGACACAGATATATAAAAAGGTCTATTTTTAATTGGTTACTCAGAGGTTATATCATGCTATATCATGTAGTAAGCCAATTAGAGATACTATAAGAAAGGTGTAGACCTCATGGAGGTAAGGATCATAATCTCGTCCATTCACACTGAGGTAAAATGGTTGAGCGACATAAGTGTTTTTTAGAATAATTAATATCGAAATAATAACCACGTCAATAATGGAGAGCGGTTACTTTGATTAAGCGGAAATGAGGGAGGCGAGGCAAAGTGTACCAACTTGGCATGGGAGGGGAAATGTGACGCGTAGAAAAAAAAAAGTGTGACACAGTAATCTACGATAGCCACAAATTGCAGAGTCACAATGTAAAAATGGGCAAAACATGCAAATACTGTAGGCCTTTAAGTAAATGATGTAAGGCCTATATTGTACAAAACAACTGGCGCAGTAGCAATAAGAATTACTGTGCACTGTGAAAAAATAACCAAACAGCAAAAATTACCAGAAATTGAGTTGAATAGTGGCAGAAAAAAAAAACCCGATAGCTATAAATTACAATATCACAGAGCACAGATCAAGAACTGGTAAGAGGGAACAGGGACAATACAGACAAAACTTACAAAAAGGGACCGACGTTTCGAACAGATAAACTGTTCTCCTTCAGGGACAAACAAACAAGAAAACAAAATTATAACATATAAGAATAGCTTTAGCAAAGCTGTGTTAAGGTATTAGTACATAAGTCATAAGACAAAGAAAGATCAAGTATCTAAAGTAATAATGGCACATTTTTTAAGAGCGCCCCCAATTTTCAAAAGTTGATATTTTTGGCACAGTTATACGAACGAGAATGCTAAGAAACGCGTATTTATCATAAAATAAGCGATTTTGTAATTAGAATTGGGATCCCAGATTGGACTTAACGGCAGAGCTGGAAATGCTACGTTTATGTCCGTCCATGATGAAATAGTGCCGCCTCGAGAAGATAACCTCTAACTTGACTTTCCTGAACCAATAAAACAACTAATGGATGAGCGCAGACACGTACATGGCGCTATTTCCCGGCTATTTCACATTGGAAGGCCGTTTCCAGCAGCCGTTGAATTATTATCGGGATCCCCGATAATAATTATTCTAATTACAAAATTCCTTCGTTTGTGACACACAGACATTTTCGAGCTTAACCATACAGGTATGGTTTACTATCCAGTTACCAATACAACCGTGTTAAAATCTCAATTTTTGTGAAAACTTGGGGGCGCTCTTCAAAAAAATGTGCTAATATTGCTTTCAGTGGAACTAATCACTATAGATTTGCATAGGCCCATACTGTGTGTGGTGTGTTTGTGTGTTTGTAAATGTTAAATAAGAGATTTTTTTTGTGTAAATAAAAATCGTAAATAATAATCATGTGTGTGTGTTTTTATATTTGTGTGTTAATTTGTACGAGTGTGTGTTGTTGTGTTCGTGCGTGTGTATGTATTAAGTTTAAAAAGAGAGTGCCCGTGGGAATGTGATAATACAGGCTCACAAAAAATGGAAATAAAATATGACAAATAAAGATGGTGTAGACCGAAATGTTAAATAATGGTGTCGGCAGTGAACTGCATGTCTAATATACCTAATTCTGTTATTATTTAATATTCATACCATGGGGCTGCATGGTTTGAAGCGGAAGCCTTTGATCCACTCTAAGTTTTTTTTCCTCATATTTTATTACCATTCCCGCAAGCACACGCGCCCTCTTTTTTTGAAAACCTAAACAAACTATTAATTATTTTAAAGCTTAGCAAATGTGCATTTCAAAATATTATCTTACAAAAACTAAAATGTCAGTTAGAACCTTGTAAATCTCAGTTCACGACCTGTTTCTGGTGAACAGGGAGAAGAAATGCTTGTCACAGACAGATCCCAGGCCAGAAAAAAGTCGCAATTTTTCATGTCAAAGTTTTCTCAGCGATTTCGTTATCAAACTTTGATCATTTAAAATTAGACAGGGCCACTCTTATTTTTGCCCTAATTCAAATTTCGACGTCAAATCCAAGATGGCGGATAGAATCTAATTTGTCCGCCAAAATCGGATTTATTGTGCTCTGGGCCCAAGACCTTTCGTGCTTAGTCTAGGGACTACCCAGGATTTATCCTCAAATTCAAGATGGCCACCGAAATGACTACCGAACTCTCTCCCCTTTGTAACAATAACAGCATTCAGTAATGTTTTAACAATATCAGAAACATCCTATATTGACCTCTTGATACCATGTTTAATTTTGTTAGATTCGCACTTCATTACACTATGTGCTTTGCGATATAAGCCTATATGCATTTTACAAGTTAGAAGTCCCATAAGTGACGCTCTGATTCTTATTCAACTAAACTTTACCGATACACTAAGAAAATCTGTGGATCCTGGAAGACCACAAAAGAACGCGAAAATGCGGATTTAATTTCAAGATTCAACTCAGAACCGTACAAAAATAGAATCCAGGCTGTGAAAGTGAGTTGATGCAAAAATGTTTGCATTGGCACGCGCATGACAAATGTATTCTCATTCCACTCGACTTGCGAATTATTGACTTACCACAAATGCCCTACTTCAACATGAACTTAAAGGATAGATTATCCTACGAGCTACATTGCAATAATTAGGCACAGTATAGTAAGCAGTGATACACCGCACATAACACAGCGTTTCTGACATTCAATTAGAGTTTGAATAACATCACCCGAATTGGCCACCATGATAAAAAGAAATCAATACAAAGGTAAACACACAGTATTGTTTGACAAGGTAGTTCGACACACTAAAATATCTTTGAATAAATCAGACACAATTTGGAATATCACAATGGCTCCACAAGCTAAATCTATGAAAGGCATCCTAATTCTATGGGTTGATCCCACAGACAATCCATTACACGGCAGAGATACAGAAAACTTCTACAATCCCAAAATAACAAAAGTATCAGTAACATATTAGATGGGAATCCAAACCAACTCTTCGCATCTGGACTCAAAAGTTTTGAACAAGTTCATGAAATCCAAAAGCATTTCGCTGATGGAAAACATCGCACTGTAAATGCAATCGCAAAAGGATTGGAATCATCTGATGTATCATTGCCCGATTATCCTACTACAAAGTTAAAGTATGGGCTTTGGCTTGATATAAGAACCACAGATGATGATTCTTTGCACGGTTCTGGAAAAAAAATAGAAGGTGCTAGTCAATCAATTCAAGTAGAAATTAAGAAAAAACCGAAACTGCTGGGAGTTTAGATGCTTACGTTTACTATATTGCAGATGGCCAGCTTAGTTTCGAGAATGGTAGACTCGTTAATGCAGTGTTTTAAAGATATAATTTGTATATATATATATATATATATATATATATATATATATATATATATATATATATATATATATATATATATATATATATATATATATATATATATATAATGATAGATCATGCTCACTCTGCAATTATAGTTGGGGCCACGGCCAGCGGTAAATCAGAGTTCATTTTAGATTTATTAGAAACAGAATATCGTGATTTCTTCACATACATAATCATAGTTTGCCCAACATTAGATCGTAATTAAAAGTACAATCGTGAATGGTTATTTAATGATGATGGAGTATTTTTAGAAAACCCTCAAAATTATGGTGGTTTAGATAAATGTTTAAAAATGCACTATGACACAATAGGAAAATTTGATGATACCCAAGTTCTCTTCATCATAGATGATTGTTCAGCCTTAAATGATATAAAAAAGAAACACCAAATGTTATCTGAGCTTGCCTTTTCAGGGAGATTTATAATTGCTCTGTTTGGATTTTAACGCAAAAGTATAATTCCGTTTTGACCGATTTTCGAGAACAAATAAAATGGATGGCTTTGTTTTATTGCAAAGACAGAGATTCTTTTGATGAGGCCCTTCGTGAAAATGATGTAGTACCATTGGAAAAGCGAAAAGAAATGCGTGCATCATTGGCCAAACACAAACATTCCAAAGTAATTTTAATCACAGAACAGCCAACGAGTTTTCGATTTGAACAATACTTTATTAGTATATAAAATGCCTCAAGTAATATTTATTAATGGTCTCATTGGAGCAGGTAAAGAAACAATCATGCGTTATTTTCAAGAAATATTAACTAATAAAGGGTATAAAGTCAAATAATACTGGAACCTGTGGAATTATGGCGTAAATTTGGTATGTTGAAAAGACTCTACAAAGGTGAATACTTTGAATTTCAAAAATTTGCTATTTCATCGAGTATTAATATAATGAATTTCGAAAAAGAATATGATTTTGTTTTTATTGAAACAAACCCACTTGTGGATTTGAATGTATACGCCAAGTCAGTCCTAATGGAAAAAGAATTTCAACAATATTCAAAATATTGGGAAAACGAAATGAAACGTCTTCCATTTAATATAGAAAAATGCTCTAATCTATTTATAAATATTGAACCCGAGGTTTCATTTAAAAAAAATGGGAAAACGTTCAAGAAATGAAGAATCAAAAATAACCTTAGATTATTTACAAAAATTGGATTTTTTTATTGCACCTAATATTATAACAAACAATTGTAGCATCTATGACAATGAAGAAATACAAAAATATGTTTGTTTAATTGGCGCATGATTGCGTCTTTTTTAATATATAATGCTTACTGAATTGCATCAAATCACCGCTATTGTTTCAAATGTTTGTATCATAACCTTTACATGTTGGTTGTTTCTAAAAATACTGCAAATAAAAAAAATATTCATTTATATATGGATATTGGTAAACTAATCGGAAGCGAAAACTGAAGTGTTGATATACAAGACAATAAAATGAAAGAAAGATTAATTCAAGTTGTTGCTAGTGGTAAAAGCAAGTTTTATTTGGGGAAAAGTCTTAGCACAGATGAAATAGAATCACTTGATGAAAAAGAATTAACTAAACTATATGGCAGGAATGAAGTGGCATTAGGTGGTTTAGTAACAAACACATTAAAACAGCATATTTGTCTTGCATACACAAGAGTAGTTGAATTTGCGTGCCCAACCCTGAGTAAAAATCGTTATAAATTACAGAATCCAGGTGAATTAATGACACATTTAAATAACGGCCCCTTTATTGATTTAGCTCTTACTTCTCTCACCTGCAAATTGTATCATGAATACGGACAATATTTAGCCCCTCTCGAAGCAGCAATCCTAACAAGTGATTTTATTAGACTAGATGAACAACAGCAAAATCCAGCAAATGACCAGCAAAACCCAGCTAATTGCTAGCTAGTTGCATCAGCTAAATCCAGCTAGTTACTAGCTAGTTGTTAGCTAGTTGAATCAAAAAAAATCCAGATAGTTGTTAGCTAGTTGAATCAGCAAAAAATATTTGCTATAATATATGGATGAAAAAGAAGTTGCGGTACCTAATGTTGAGACACCTAAGACACCTATAACAGTAACTAAAAAAAACCCTAAACGTATAGAGCAAGGCAAAAAATTGGCTGAATGGAATAGAAAAAAGAAGGAAGCTGAAAGGCAGCAAAATAAAGTTGAATTAGAAATTGCTGCACCTGTTGCTGCACCTGTTCCGCGGAACCTTCTAAACATTGGATTATTGGAGGAGTAGTTATTGGTGTAATTGCAGTTGGTGCAATATATTTTATACAACGTGGTGATATAGAGCCGCGTGTTCAAGAAGAAAAAGAAGAACC
Organism: Ophioderma brevispina; assembly: GCA_023653785.1. NCBI lineage: Eukaryota > Metazoa > Echinodermata > Ophiuroidea > Amphilepidida > Ophiodermatidae > Ophioderma > Ophioderma brevispina. The sequence goes on along the minus strand of JAMKCH010027376.1, from coordinate 25,440 downwards.
ACCAACTGAAGACCCTTTCAATATGGACAAAATATATATATGTACTTATATATATATATATGGATGCAAATACAATAGTGAATGGGGCTTATCATTCTAGTATACTAGGTGCACTTATGATTACAAATTCTATGCTTGCAAAGAAATTACTTAAAATAAAACCTGCTGAATTGCAATTGAGTATGAGAGATGGTGCTATGTTAACGGCAAATATCTATATAGCAATGATGACTAAAGATTCTCTTATCAAACAAGGCATTTTACCACTTAATATCAATCTACCTCCCACTTCTTGAATTGGATAATAGATAAAAGTATGTAACTATCTTCTACTTTATTAATAATGTTTTGTTGGAGTTCTCGTTTTTGTATTCATTTTTTAAGTCTTTGATAGATTGGAACATTTTTTATGTTTGCATATTTTTTTTATTTCATTGTAGTGGTTTAATACAGATTTAAAGATATCAAAATCTAGAAGAAAAACCTATTCTGGAAAAATAAAAATATGGTTCTAATTTATCAACAAAATTTTATCTTTCTTTTCTGGAAACATCTCCATAGAAGTCTTTTGATCGAAACTCAAATTATATATTTTTAAAATGTTATAAATTAATCTATACATATTGTAATCTAAACTAAATCTTGATCGTTCAAATATTAATCCAAATTCAAGTTCACTGCATATTTCTTAATTTTTTCATTTGTTTTCCTGTAATTAAATTATTTGCAAGGATATTTGATCCTTCATCCATCATATTCTGTAGGTATTCATTATAATATTTATCAGCGAGCTTTTTTAGTGTAAGGGACATTTTATATACCTATAAAAATTTTCTTCAATACATATTTTTTTAAAACTAAAAAAATTCAACCTAAATCATATCAACGTGTCAATATTTTGCAGTCTTTTATTTTGTCTATAATGTGTTGTTGGAGTTCTCCGTTTGTTTTCAAACCACTGAAATATAAAGCAATCTTGACTTGCCTATTTTCTTATTTTATTATACCACCGTAGACATCACAAATTTGTCTTAAAATGTGTGGATGTTCTAATATGAATAAATATTCAAAAATGTTAAATTCAATATTTTTTAATTCTTATACAAATCCTGATAATTTAATCGTGATTCTCTAGTATAAAACTGATATTCGTATCCAATACTTTCAAGATAATCATATCCGATGTATGGGTAAAATCAACACCTGTAAATCTTATATGTGGATATTTAATGCCCAACTAATCTCAAAATCAATATCTCGTAATTCTTGTATTTTGGCATCTAATCATGTAGCGCATCTTCTTCTGCACATGGTATATCATCGAATATCATGTAACTGTAATCCGACATTAGGTTTTTTAAGTACTCGGTGTAATATTTATCGGCAAGGTTTCTTAATCTTTGGGACATTGTATACTAGTAAAAACTTTAGTTCAATATAGGTTTATTTTCTAAATTATTATATATATTTTATATATTTTATATATATTATATATATTATATATATATATTATATATATTATATAATATATATATAATATATATATTATATATATAATATATATATTATATTTAATGGCGGCAACTGTAGCTCTAATGATGGAGGTGCAATTACAAATGCTTTAGCTTTCTCTGGATCTTATTTCATGTTTAGTCAAATGAGTGGAGCAGCAAAGAGGAAATGACATGATATGGCCTTGGAAAAGCTTCAACACGATAGAGATGTTTGGAATGAAGAAAGACTAGAACGTATTGATTATATAAATCAGAAACTAAAAGAACAGGGTCATGCTAAAAAGACTTTTCAAAACGTTGATCAGGCAATGCAAGAATATTATTATTTAACGGGTACAAAAATGAGACCTGAACCTCAATCATCTGATTATCTCGATGAAGATCAAAAATTAGCATTACAAAAAGGAGAAATGTTTATAGTCGGTGTTGGTATGTTGACGACGGGATATTTGGTTTATAGATTTTTATGAATAAGTTTCCACTCCTGTTCTCTTTTAAGTGTTGTTTTAGGTAGATGAATGTATTTTGTAAATTAAAACGGATAAGACGCGCAGTTCTTGTTAGGGAATAACTTTTTCTGTGCTTCGATTGCTTTTGAAAACAAATGTTCGCATTCTTTTAGTTTGTGTTTCGGTATATCGGGTGTTTGACTATTGGTTATCATATTGAAAAACAAGTTGTATTTTTATTATGTTGGGTTTGTTTAAGTTTTTTCAAGACATTTATAATATCTTCGGTTGAATTTATTTGTATATTGTTTTTTGCTATATAATCTTTCGCTTGATTTAAAACGTTCCACAGTTTGTTAGTCATTCTTTGTTTTCTTAGAATTCCATTCATCCAGTTATAATAATTGACTTATAATCATACTTTGATTGTGGAGGAGTTTTTGTGATCCCCTCAGTAAAATCATCAAATATAATAGTATGGCAGTTGGGACAAGATAATTGTAAGTTGTCCTTTACTAGCTGAATTTTACACTCTGTGCATTTCAACTTTTTTTCTTTAGGATCAAAATTTGGGTGGTTAAGGATTACTGAACATTCACAATTGTAAAAGCGTCTTCTACAAATATCCATATACTAATAAAAATGTTTGTTTAATATATAGGAATAAACTTGCAAAAATATATTACAGTCCTAAGGGATACTGGAAAGGTATTGCTGCGATTGAAAATTAGCTAAAGCAGCCGGTGTATCAGAAGAAACAGCAAAAAATTGGTTAAATTAATTGTATCAAGACCCAAATTCGAAGTATCTATCCCAAATGAAGTTCATCAGGCAGATTTACTTTTTCTACCCCATGATAAATTGTGACGTAAAACATAAGTATGCTTTAACGGTGGTGGATGTTGCTTCTCGATACAAAGAAGCCGAACCCTTAACCTCGAAAGATTCCGGTGAAGTAGCTAAAGCGTTTTCAAATATTTATAACAGAGTTTAAAATGGTCTAAATTATTGCAAGTAGATCCGGGTCGTGAATTCATGGGAGCTGTAAGTAAGTTAATGGAGTCAAAACATGTTAATATAAGAAGAGGAGAAAAGGGTCTCCACAGAACACAAGGAATTATTGATAGATTTAACCGTACTTTAGCAGAGAGGTTATTTGGCCATCATTATGCTCAGGAGATTTTGGTGGAAAATGCAAGATCTACAGAATGGGTTGCTAGACTTCCAGATGTTGTTAAGGCTTTGAATAATGAAACAACCCGACTAACCGGAATGAAGCCTTCGGAAGCCATAACAAATAAAACTGTTACAGTAAAACCGTCTGCGCCTACTAAAACACAAAAAGTTTACCTTCGAATGTTAAAGTAAGATATTTGTATCAACCGGGTGAGTTAGACGGTGGGGAACGGAGAAGAGCTCCTGATCCTATTTGGTCAATTACAGTGCACAGAATAGAGGTTGTAAAACCCGGAAATCCTACGTTATATTATATAAATGGTGTTAAACGTAGCTTTGTTCAAGAAGAACTACTGGTTATTCCCTCAAATACTCAACTACCGCCGGATGGTATTTTGAAATGACCGTACGCCAAAGTATTAATTCCATCGTTTGATATCCAACGTTTTGAGACAAAGGGGGAAAGTGATACTTTATTTACATGTAATCCGTATATTTGATGTTTTTCGCTTCTTAGGATGTTCATTCCATGATGAAATATTTTTTTTGTTGAATAAGGCTGCTTTGTAGTTTTCGTGTTTTGTTTTTCTTATCCACATGTTTTAACTCCTTTTGCTTTCCGTATATTTCCATCTTGGGTTTTAATAGAATACATTTTAGGTCTTAAACAGAATATTCAGTGATTGGCTACCAGCGCATTCATCTTTCATTTTTCCAAGAACTTTTTTTTGTTTTTCATTCTGTGTAAATAATGGTCTTTGGGGTAGTCACTTGTATCATATAAATCCGTATGTTGGGCCGTGTCTTTATAAACAATGTGTAGGAGTAAAGAATCGGTATCAGTGTACAGTACTTCACATTTGTTACCATATTAATGGCTTGCTCAGGTCAAGAATAGTCATACCGACATATACGTGTCTATTAAGATATAGTTTGTTTGTGTACATATGTAAAGCAGCAAGATCATTGTCAAAGATTTTCTGTTTAGCAAATGATGGTTTTGCGATTAGATTTTGGAGTTTAATTTCTTCAGCTGCACGCACAAGTTTAACATCTACACGTTTTCTTAGGTTTTCAATTGTTTTTCGAATACTGAATTATTCATTAGTTTATACAGATCTTTTACAAAATCACTTGTGGCTTGTTTTCTTAAGTCGGTGTTCATTTTGATGTATGGTTCCATCCATGCTTTTTGATTGAAACGCAATGCTCTGTGTATTTTTGTTATACGCATTCCCAGTGATAGATATAATTGTAGATTTCTGTAATGTACAATGTAGTTTGTTTTATTTCTTAGGTTAGGTACTAGTTTTTTAACCTATGGTAATTAATTTTCCAATAAAGATTTTTGATAATCAGAAAGCCATTCATATTGAACCTCTAAACTTTCAGGTGCTAGAGGGTAGTCATTGTCCGTATCATGTAGTTCTTTGGGATATTCTAAATCAACTTCCAAAATATAACTCTTTTCAGCATTTGGCAGATGATTAAGAATATCTAATTCTTGAACCCACTCAAATCCTCCTGTGGGTAAACATTGAGACATTGCCCAGCCGTATAAGTTATTTGCATCTAGATATGAAATATAACTTGTTTTGATGTTGGGATTAAACTCTGGAAGGTGGGGGTTATTTGCCTTTACATATCTTTTGGATGACATGGAGATACCACCCCGCATTCCCTTTTTTATAAATAGATGCATATCATAATCAGTTAATAATTCAAGTTGTATTTGGGTTTCTTTAGTAAGGCATCCCAGCTTAGACCTGGACTTGTGTAGTAATGGGCTGGATCTAACTCGTATTGGCTAAGGCATGTTTTCCTAAAATTCTCAAAAACATCAGCTAATAATAACACATCTGTTCTAAGATATAAGTCATGGTAATCACCTAGGTTTTGGCATTGAAATGTTTTCCATACATTTTGGGCATGTTGGTATTCTTCAGTAGAAATTGTTTCATCTGTAAGGCCGCTGTAAATTTTTTCGATTGGGGGTAGCTGTGTTTTTTGAAACCGTTCCCAAGAATCCATGTATTCATAAGGATATATGCCTTTTTAAAGAAGTAGTTTACGTTTTAATTCATCTGGTTCATATTTACTGGTGATCTGAAAAGCTTCTGCTTTGTTAGCTTTGACTAATCGATCTAGTGAGGCTAGAAGAAATTGCACGCTGTCGATAAATCTTAATTGACGAAGACTAAACGAAATGTAGTTTTCCGTGTTATTTGGAATGCATCTAATATCACCTTCGGTTTTGCTAATGGCTTGCATAATCAAATGTGCATCATATCCTCTCAGGTTATGAAAAACAATTGGAATAGAAATCATGTTAGGGTTAATACGTAGCTTAAAATTACAATCATTGTGCGCTGCGCCCCGGTATTTTCGTGTTATATGGTCATAATCTCTTACTTTGTATTTCCCCCCACATATTGCACAAGTTGTTTCTTTTTTATACTGCTCAAAATTTTTAACTTTTTCAAATGAAGAAGAGCATCTTTTATGGACTGCTTTTTGAGAGGAGCAAACCTTTTTATCACCTAAAGCTTCAAATCCTTTTTGTTTACAAATCCAACATGTATCAGCTGTGTTGTTTTGTTTCCATTCTTCTTTTTTTAGCAGAGATTTATATAGCGCCTTATGCTATTGGCCTCTAAGCGCTTTTACAAATGGTCGCTGATCACTGTGGCCCAACCATACCATAAACCATTTAGCATCATTTCAAGGGATGCAGCAGATCGGGATCAGCGCTTTCCCTTATCAGCAAACATGCATCGAGATAACCATCGCAGCCGGGACCAGCTTCCCAAATATCGCATGGGTAAATCGGAACAACCAAGCGGTTAATTTCTTGTCCAGGGAAATTACAAGATAGCTGATTCTCACAGGGCTCGAACGCACGCCTATACGCATAGATGAGCATACACTGGAGTCGAGCGCTTACCTGATTGAGCTATCTTGTCCGCTTGGGTTAGAGGGTCTATGGGTTTTGATTCGCTTAAGGATTCTAAAAGTATGTTTTCGTATTTTTCTAATTCTTCAAGAAATTTCTCAGCTGCGTTTGGACCTCTATAAATTACTGGGTCAAAGGTTGTGCCATCACTTCGTACTACAATAAAGGAAACCCCACACATCTCGTGTATTTGTGTTTTTTGAGTATAAAGTTTGTATCGATTTTGATTAATATGATTTAAAAATCTGCATAGATAATAAAAGGTTGCTTTCATTTGTTTGTGCCAGTTTTCAAATTTAGTATATCTTTGTGTGCGGTATTGCGATTCGGATTGCTCTTTCTCCGTTGCCTTCACATTCTGGTTTATGTTGTTCTAAAAGATCTTCACGTGAATAACCATGTAAACATCGTTCGCAGAAATATTTTCTTTCTTTGTGTTTAGTTTGATCATAAAGAAGTCGGTTTAAATTTTTAATCCAAGTGTAATGAGTACGAATTTCATTTTCTTCTTCCTGTTCAATAAGCATCACTAATTCGGGGAGTTTCAGAAGGTTGCTTGCTTATTTGATGGACAATCGCATTTCCATCCCAAACAAACACATTAAATGCAATATCATTTTGTTTTTCTTTCTTAATTTGATTAAGTGGGGTTGGGAAAGTTATACCTTTAAGGTTAAGTCCGTCTTTGGTGGGATAGCTCAAAGGACGATCGGTATGACTTTGAGGCCCAACGAATACATTTTCATCATCATCTTCATTTTTTACATTAATAATCGTTTTTTTTTTATTTTTCAAAGCTTTAGGTAAATCAATATAAGAACCACCTCGTAATGGTCGATATTTTGCTATATTCAGATATAAAACTTCATTACGCTCAATCATCCAAACGGAACCATTTTGCGACCAATTTTCATTTTTTTCCTATTATACTGGCAAAATCAATTTCAATTTCATTTTCGTTTAGTACTGGGATCTGTTTGGTATAGAAAATACACTCAGCAAAAAAGAAAGTCCCCCTCTGATACTTTTTGACGTAACTCGAAAAGTATTTAACATATTTTATTATTCAAAAACTGATGGATGCGCAAATTTCTTACGCATAAAATGACAATTTACTTTTGCCCGATAGACATCGTTTTACCATGAAATCGACCATTTTATGAAATTTCATGCAAGAAAAAAAAGTTGCACTATTTTTCCTGAAACGTAGAAGTTTGATTCCAAGTGTGTACGGTTAAACATTTCATTCACAATTTCTTGAGCAGGTGAATGCTACTGCTGTTGCTCTGTCCGTGTGTTGTTACATAATCACATTGAAAAGAAAAAGGCTGCGCGTAGAGATTTACATAATCTCTTTTACTGTGGAATTCTTTGGGATTAAAAAGCAAAAGTTATGTCATCGTGTTATCTGTGTTGGGTTTTGCATATTGCATGTGCTGTATGGTTAGGTTTAAAAATGCCGCGCATAAAAAACTTTGAAAGAGGGCGAGCTACTGCCTTTCTAGACAAAGGTGTACCTGTAAAAGAGGTGGCAAGAAGGTTAGGAGTAACGCCAAAGGCTATCCGTGAAGTTTCGGCAGACAGAGGATGTAAAGGATCTTCCAAGAAGTGGTCGACCTCACATTACAACAGTGAGGCAAGACATGTCCATGGTTAACAAGGCTGAAACCCGGAGAAGACTGTCAGGTAATTGTTTTTGTTGTAAGTAAATTAAGAGGATAGCACAATACTTTTAAAAGGAATTGAAAATGTCAGTAATAAAAATGATGACCTTCAGCAGCAAAAATAATTTTGACCCACTAGCTTGTATATCACCGTTTTTACTTTTGTCTTGTTTTGCTCTCTCTCTCTCTCCAGCTAAGCAGATCAAAAGACGGGTGCATAGTCGGCGAGGACAGGGACCGGACGAAATCTCACTTCAGACCGTCCGCAACCGCCTTCACGAGTCGGGCTTGAAATCACGTCGCCCAAAGAAAAAGCTAACAGATGAGCACCGTCGTGCACGAGTCCGCTTCGCACGAAGACACAGGAGATGGAACAGGCGTAATTGGGCAAATGTCCTCTTTAGCGATGAATGCCGATTCTACTTTAAAAGGATAGATGGAAGAGTGAGGGTATGGCGAAGAGAAGGGGAGCAGCTGAACAGCGACTGCATTCAGGAAGTAGAGCCCTACCAAACCAAGTGATGATGTGGGGTGGAGTCAGTACCGATGGAAAGACAGACCTTGTCTCTATTCCAGGTCGCTTGACTGCCCGTCGATATGTTGATGAGGTGTTGCAACCACATGTTGTGCCATATGCCGCAGCAATCGGTTATGAGTTCATCTTTATGGATGATAACGCAACACCTCACCGTGCTCATGTCACCAACCGGTATCTGGAAGACAACGGGATTGAGCGCATGGAATGGCCAGCAAGATCCCTGATTGCAATCCAATTGAGAACCTGTGGGATGACATCAAGAATGAAGCCGACAGGAAAATTAAAGACAACACATCTTTGCAGGATTTGCAGCGCATATTGCAACGGGCTTTAGCCAACTTAGATCAACAGCGTATACGCACTTTGGTCAACAGTATGCGCAAAAGGTGTCTTGAAGTCATTGAGAAGGATGATGGACCTACCCATTATTGAACATTGAACAGCTTGCTTCCTTGCTGAGTTGATAAGCTTTTGAAATTGAGCAATAAATGTTGTTTTATGACCAGAAAGCAATGAGTACCTTTTCACTTTTATGTGTGAAATTGAATTTGCAGACAAAAGTGCAACTTTTTTTGTGCATGAAATTTCATAAAATGGACGATTTCATGGTGAAAACGATGTCTATCGGGCAAAAGTAAATTGTCATTTTGTGCGTAAGAAATTTGCGCATCCATCATTTTTGAATAATAAAAATAAGTTAAATACTTTTCGAGGTACGTCAAAAATATCAAAAGGGGACCTTTTCTTTTTTTGCTGAGTTTAGGAGTATCACCAACTACTGTATTATCAATGTTATCTTTACGCACAGCACACCTAAGACCCACAACCAGACTTGGATACCTTAACACAAAAGAAGAACCCTGAAAAATGTATGCCAATCCTCCTTAAAAAAATCTGGATGGGATTAATGCATGCATTAAAACTATGCAAGAGAAAAAACAGTATCAACCAAACCATCGCGGGATGAGGTCCGAATGATATATGCAAGACTATCTTAGACATCTATTCCACAAGACTTATCTCAACCTCTAACACCTATCAGAAGAGCGCTAAGAGCAAACCCTAGAATTTAGACAAACTTAGTGGTTTTGAAATGACTGTTCCCACTTGGCATAGAACGGAAACAGACCCACTTAACATTTTTTCAGATAGGTTAATACCAATATTCAATAAGGTCTCAACACCAACAATACGGGATTTAGGCGGAGTAAAATTCCAGTTGGTCCATGTGGTCGTATGGTGGGTACCCCCGTAGTTGGTGGCGTTAAATTTTCTCCTCCTCTTCCTATTTTCACAAACACTCCTGCAAGAGCACGCCGAGTGTTCAATTGTTTTTTAAGTGTTAGGGCTCTGTTCAAAGCTTTGTTATTCTACTTTCTTTCTAAATTTATATTACATTTGACATTTAAACATTTGTTTTCAAATTAGCAAAAAGTGCACAAATATTAACAAAGGTAATCTGGTGGAGTGTCGGTGGAGGGAGTGGACGGTAGAGGAGTATGTACCAACCAATGGGAAAATGGAATTTATTGTTCTGACACATAGTAAGGTTGTGTTAATTTAATAACGAATGTGCTTTTACCACCATACTAGATTTTCCTGGTGCATGCTGGTTAATTTTGAAGCAAACGTTAAAAATTTTAATTGTAATTTAACCGTTGTCATATAACCAGAATTGATGATTAGGTTGATAAAGGTCACGACCGCTCATGATCATGTCTTACGAAAATTTACAAAATTCAGAAAGATAGCGTCAATAAATTGTAAACAAATGCAACTTAAATGTAGCCTGTATCTTACAAAGGTCTCCACAAAAAAATGGTAATAATAATTTGTGTTCATTTGTGTAATTAATCCAAAATCATAAAACCTTAAAGCAATATTAAGCACTTTTTTTGAAGGGCGCCCCAATTTTTCAATATTGGAGATTTTTCACGGTGCATTGGTAACTGGCTATAAACTATACTGTGAATGGTTAAGCTCGAAAATGTTCTATGTGTCACAAACGAAGGAACTTTTTTGTACTAGAATAATTATTATGGGGATCCCCGAATAATAATTCAACGGCTTCTTGAAACGGCCTTCCAATGTGGAACTAGCCGGGAAATAGCGCCCTGTTCGTGTCTACGCTCATTCCTTAGTTTGTTTAATAGTTCGGTCGGGCAATCCCAAGTAGAGTTATTTTCTCGAGGGCACTATTTCCCATCATGGACGTACATAAACGTAGCATTTCCCAGCTCTGCCTTTAAGTCCAATCGGGGATCCCAATTCTAATTACAAAATCGCTTATTTTTGTGATAAAGACGCATTTTTTAGAATTCTCTTTTCGCAGGTATAGTTTTCCAGACCAATTTAACCAACGTAACTGTGCAAAAATATCAACCTTTTGGAAAAAATTGGGGGCGCTCTTCAAAAAATTTGCCAATATTGCTTAACCACTATTGGGTGCTATACGTGGCTCCAAATTTTGATATAACATTGTTACATTTGCCCCAATTTATGGTGTGATCATGACGTATATTAGTAATAAGCAGGTCACAGAAGCTACAAAATGTCAATACAAACCCCTATGTTCGAATATCCTCACGTATTCTGTTCTTAGTTGTTTAATTGTGTGGCCTGTTGACATGATTATATTATTAGGACACCCTGATGTATTCAAAATTTTATTTAAAAAGTAAACATTTGAAGTTGACATTTCTTGAGTGGGATTATTCAAGAAGTCCAACTACACACATGTGAAACTTAATAGTGCTCTGCATTGATAGCGCCTTTGACATGTAGTATTGTACACACACTACACCCTATATTTTTAAATGACTTGGCACAAAACATTTATATGGCACCACCAGACTTTAATTGGTTATCCCTAAGACAATAGAGAGCCAATGTTTTCTCATTCATAAAATATTCAAATTGATTGCATGGCCTTAAATTTTAAAAAAGTTTGTATACTTATTTTTTGTGCACGTCCGGTATTGCCTCGGAGCTCATCAAAACATATTATAAGTATATATTTTATCGAAGCTTATGGTGTACCCTGTAATAATATATACTTGGTTTTAAGATTCGTTACCACCAGAAAAAATACATGAAGTATAACCCCCCCCCCCCCCTGTGATGAACAAAATCTGATGTTTTTACATAATATCACCCTATATATTTTAGTGACACCCTTGAATTAATGTCATGAAAACTAGTCAAATGGATTCCTGGACCATAAGCTTCCAAAAATATATCGTTTATGGTGTCAGATGTATTCGTTTTTGAAATCTATATAGTAAACAAGTGAAAAGGAGGGTAAAAATCACAAAAATGTGGGTTGTAACGCAAAGGTGTCCAACCATAAGACACAGACCATGATATAAGACATTCTTTTCAAGCTTAAATTCTTGTTCAATATCTCCAGTTATGTTATGAAAGTTTTTAAGGCTTTCAGTTTATTTTAAGAGTCATATATATTAGAAACATTTCTGCAATATAATTTTCCGTTTTTTTTTTTTTTTAATAATTTTAATTAATTGCCTCCTAGTCATTAGTAAAATATCTTTAATTTTTTTTTCAATAAAATATTTTCTATATATATTAGAATGGCAAAAATAACAGTGAACAATTTGAGCAAAAAACTTAAGGAACAAAAATGAGAAGCTATTAAGTGACGTGAACTATACGATAACTAGTGTAGAGTACATAGATACCCAATATGGAGAAGCCTGCATTATGAAAATTGGTGATAAAAAGGTCATGGGTTCTTCCGGGTAGCTAGGGGAGAGGACTAAAAGGATAAACTACTTCCTCGATATGTTAGGTCTGCTGGGTTGATACACAAGTAAGCAAACAACTCACATAAATCACCCTGGGTTTGATTTGGTTAAAAAATATTTTCCCAGTATATGATGTCTAATTTGCGATGTTGCAGGCTTGGTGTCTATGATACACAGAAAATAGAGTAAAGCGAGGTTAAGCGTTTAGTTGAGGCTTTAGAAAAGTGCAATAATCGAACTCTTGATACTTTTGACCTAAAACAACCTTATTTTTTAAAGCTTTTTAAAAAAGGATTCTTGTGTAAAATAAGGGGTTTAATGTCATTGACCTGGTGACCGTGGACCTCATGATGACCCTTGACCTTTGATGACCTTTGACCTTAAAATATGTTTATTTGTTATGTTTTTAAGCTTTTTGTGAAAGAAGTTTTGTGTAAAATAAGGGGGTTGGAGGGTAATTGATTTTCATGTTGGAACATTAAAACAAAAAATGGCCAGAAACCCATATATGCCTAACTACTGACGTTTATTGATAAAGCAATTAACATCAGTCATAAAACTTAATCTTTTTATTAACACTCAAATTAAACTGCAATACCTTCTTATTAGACCTGCAGCCCAAAGGGTGTTGATCAAACAAACGAGATACCAGTATTTTCTTCTTTCTGGACACGGGAAAATTCAGAGAAAAAAATAACTTTTGTAATGGTTGAATGGGACTGCCGGAGACCACTGCTTGCGTGTGGCCATGGGAGCGGGGTAAAGTATCTATGGGGGTCATTTATGTTTGAACTGTATAAATATGATGTAAATAGCTGAAATTGATTTCTATAAACCAGGAGTAAAAACAAAGTTATATATGTGCGGTCACTCGCGTGTGGTGCTTCCTTTCCAAGATTTCGTAGGCAAATAGGCTGTTCTATATTCTTCTCATTCATTGTTTCTTGACGGTTCATCATGTTTTCTTATCCCCGATCTTGTTAAAACAATTGACAATGTTCTCCATTTGTCAGGTCCTGTTTTGTCCTGTCTTGTCCGCCCTGTCCAGTAATTAAATATTATTCTTAAATACTGTATATTTTGTTATGTGGGGTCATGCTCAAAGTCGATCGGTTTTATTATGGCTTCTCCTGCATTTGATTTCATGCCATTTCAAAATTCCGTTGCATATATATATTTTTTTTCTTAATAAATGTCAACGTTTCGTATATTTCTATAATATTTGTAAGTATATTGTATCATTATGTAAAGTATTGGCTGAATGAAAATGCTAATAAAACTTGAATTATTCGCAGCCGATTGAAACCAAAGATCACGTATCTAAAATGAGCAAACTAAACAAATCACTTTGCCTTTTACTCACTTTTTACATGATCATTGAATTATTCTATGATAGTGTTCTTGGATATTTGTATAAAAATATAGGGACTGCGGTCCGGAAAAGGTTAATATATATATGATCCTGATCCGTCACTGTACTAAAACGCTACTCCTAATTTTGACCAAAAGTGTATACCACAAGCATAACATACAATGACCTAAGCGACCCGTAAAAGACCTTTGACCTCTACATCTGCGAGTTGTGCTGTCATACGCGGTCTCAATGAACTCATTTGCCGCATATGTTGAATGAAGTAGGATACACCTTACTCTGGTCAACGTCTATGTGTTAGGAATGAGTTTCGCCAATGCACGAAAGTCATAACTAGTCTCCCGGTATTAATACTGTTGAGATCTACCAACTCTGCGGGTGTTTCCATAAGGTAACACCCTTCTCTTTGACACCCTTATGAATTCGGAAGCCTTAACGGAATAAATCACATAAACTGTGTGGTTTATTCCGTTAAGGTTTCCGAATTCATAAGGGTGTCAGAAAGAAGGGTGTCACCTTATGGAAACACCCCAACTCTGCAGATCAAATTGCTGGCCAAGTGTTCTTGTGTGCATCCCTATTTTATAACACACAGCTAATTACCTCATACTTAAAATAGGCAACATTACATCACAGTTAGACATTGTCCAATAGGAATGGCAGCATAACTGGAAAATCCCCAACTATTTATAGCAGAGTTCTCGCTAAGCATGGAAACACAACAGTATTTTCCCCAGTAAATCCCATTTTCTCTTACATGTTGTAAACGAATCTCAGGTAGTACTTTTCCAGCTATAAATCTTCTCAAAAGTTTCAAACAGAAAGAATACAATATTTCAATGATATACAAAAAAGAAGAATTGTCTAACACTCGGAATAAAAGTATCCATTGTTATTGTGAAATTGCTGCAATCTTTTCCAGGGTTAATTTTTGATTTGGAAATCACAAACATATAAAAATATTTTAAATATTACTCAGGTGATTTTGGCGATAATTTGGTGGCCATCTTGGATTTGAGGACAAACCCTGAGAAGTCCTCAGACTATGTACAAAGATCTTGGGGCCACTGAGTAAAAGAACACACACAGGGAGCACTATAAAAAGATTTCATTCAATTGTAATAGATTCAACCCATCGTGTCGCCGGAGGAAAGGTTTTGGACAGCATCGATTAGTTGAGAGAGGAGGCAGAATATGTGACCCAATTCACCTGTTTCATGAACGAACTCAGATAATCTGGCCTTTCATATTTACATAGAGAGTGCAAAGAGTTCTGTGTTCCTTGGTATCCAAAACACGGACGCTCAAAAGGCAGTAACATTCAACTCACCTGTTACATTAAATACCATTGAATCAAATACGATTAGTCAGATGTATTGAGAGTTAATGTAGTTATAAATGCGTTTACGTTGACTTGAATGATTTCATTAAGCACAGAATTGATTTTTCTCTGCTATCGGACAACATGTTTCAAATGATTAAGCGTTGATTTTTTTTTATTTCCGTCTAATGCACATCCCCTCATCCAATGCCAATACCTCCGGAAAAGTATTAGAGGTGACACGATGGGTTGAATCTACTATAGGAACAACTCATTTGCAATTCAATTGGGTTTGCTGTTTTGAAAAGCTAATAAACAATACTTTTTAAATATGTATAAATAATTTGCATAATTATTAAAGACGCTTTTAAAGTTTCTGGGACACTATATCTCTCTTTCTACTTTTGTTACTATTTCAGTGCAGCAGGGTACCTAATTCACATTAGATCATTAACAATTCTTGGTCGATTTTATATTCTGAATACTTATTTGCTATTACCAAATAAAATACTAAAATTTGCATTGGGTTTTACAATAACGATGCGTTATTAAAACACTATTTTTGTCACAAAACCGTATGGCTGAAAAGGATCATTACGGCAATTTTCCCAAATCTCTGTCGCCAGTATATATACATAAAGGCCGTGATACGTTTGCGATTTAACCATCTTTTCGTGCTACAGCACTGGGGATTACTTACTTCCTTCACTACAATTTTTAAAATATTATGTAAACCAGGAAAAGCTCTATCCCCAAATGAAAAGAGTGCACATTATTTAGAAAAATGAATAAAATGTAAACTCAATTTACTTCCAGAATGTCAGTGACCAATATGTACACTATTGCAAGCCATAAAGGCCATAACGTATTGCTGCAACGCGTTGCGAGAAAGTAGCAACGCGTTGCGACATTTCGGCAACGCGTTGCGACGTCGGCCAATCAAAATCATGATTTTCTGTGACGTATTTAAAAAAAGACCCACAACGCGTTGCTAGATACTTTGCAACGCGTTGCAAACCTTCACAACGCGTTGCGAGCTTCACAACGCGTTGCAAGCTTCACAACGCGTTGCTAAGGTCCACAAGCCATAAGGGTCATAACGTATTGCCGCAACGCGTTGTGAGAAAGTCACAACGCGCTGCGTCATTTCGGCAACGCGTTGCGACATTTCGGCAACGCGTTGCGACATTTCGGCAACGCGTTGCGACATTTCGGCAACGCGTTGCGGTGTCGGCCAATCAAAATCATGAATTTCTGTGACGTATTTCAAAAATATAAATCTCACAACGCGTTGCGACCTTCACAACGCGTTGCAACCTTCGCAACGCGTTGCGGCCATACGTTATGACCCTTATTGCCTTCAACACGTCTTGTGAAGGTTACAACGTGTTGTGAAGCTCGCAACGCGTTGTCAAGGCTTGCAAAGCGTTGTGAAGGCCATAAGGGTCATAACGTATTGCCGCAACGCGTTGTGGATCTATTTTTGGAAATACGTCACAGAAATGCATGATTTTGATTGGCCGACGCCGCAACGCGTTGCCAAATGTCGCAACGCGTTGCTACTTTCTCGCAACGCGTTGCGGCCATACGTTATGACCCTTATGGCTTGTGAACCTTCGCAACGCGTTGTGAAGGTCGCAACGCGTTGTGAAGGCTTGCAACGCGTTGTGAGTTTCCACAACGCGTTGCTAGATACTTTGCAACGCGTTGTGGGTCTACTTTTTTGAAATACGTCACAGAAATTCGTCATTCTAATTGGCCGACGCCGCAACGCGTTGCTACTTTCTCGCAACGCGTTGCCGAAATGTCGCAACGCGTTGCGGCAAAACGTTATGGCCTTTATGGCTTGCGATACACGTAAACTCAAGCGAACAATAGAGCTATAGACCAGTTAACATCCTACGTCACTTCCTTTGTTGCCTGCGAATCCATTCCTGCGAATCGTTATGGCCCATAGTATTAAAACTCTAACAGATACAATTGCCCAGTGTGTAACAGCCAGGCCGACCTATTTCAAGATTGCAGGCCCTAACATGTTTACAAACATTGCTGTTAACTGGTCTATTGATCATGGTGATATTCAACAATCAACCTAAAACACTTCAAATCTTTTTCTCATCACGGTATGCAGGTCCATTGTTACTGCCCACACTGTTGAAAACATTTCAAGCTTTTCCAGGTATTATCACTTCACCGTATTGAGCTCTAGTATCTGTTCGTAATATAAAGGGCAACATACTCACCTCGCTCATGAGTTTTAAAAATGTAGGTGGCTGAATACCATCGCCTTTCTTGGTAAATTGAATAGAAAAAGGGTTTTAAAGACAATACCTTGCGGATATAGGCTATGTACAAATTAGGTCAGCCCTTACCAAGGGATTTTCTATCATGAATTGTGTTCCTTTACAATTTCTTTCCGAAAAAAATTATTAATCATATGGTCAAAGTTAATTGAACACAGTATATCGCGAACGAGGACAGAACTTACGCCAATGCGGCAAGGACATAACATTCGAAATCTGTTCAACTGCTTGCACCATTACCATGATTACAATGGACCAGATGTAAAATAATGTGAAGTGTGTTCCGGGCCGATTATTGAATATCATTAGCTCCATTGTTCGCTTGAGCATGTTGAGGTTATGTATATCCATTGGTCACTGATATTCTATAAGTAAATTGAGTTGACATTTTATTTATTTTTCTAAATAATGTGCACTCTGTTCATGTGGGGACACAGCTTTCCTGGTTAAAATAATATTGTTTTAATTTTAGTGAAGGAAATAAGTAATCCCCAGGTCTGTAGCACGAATATTGATTAAAAGGCCAACATTGTATCATGTACCATAGCCTAATAGAGTACGATATGAGATAAGCATATTGTATCAGAAATCATTCTGGCATTGAGAGAGGAGCTCGGACTTCTTTGTAACATTCAAAAGGTATGTTTATTTCATTGATATTGTTTAATATACCTTAAACATACGAAAAATACCATATTTAATTGGTTATTCCTCGGTTACAAAAACAATCACACCATTTAAAAAAATAACTGAATACCGCTACTCCTCAGACGATCGCTATCATATCTTTCATGAGCAGCCAAATCGTTGAGACCCCTTCGTGGATGATTCATGAATGGGCAAAGTCATAGTTCTTTTTTTAATTTAGGAAAATAGTCACAAATAATATTTGAACTAAATGAAATCTCAATTTAAAAAAAAAGGAAAATAAAAATGCACAAAAATCATAGTTTTTTGTAATATAAACTGCTCACATTTTGTAATTTGGATTACCGAACCGATGGGATGTAATATTGAATCTTGAAAACATGGTGCGTGATTGGTTTAACGGTCTTAGAAAATTCGGTGCATGCTTCCAAATTTACACACACACCGTCACCACCCCCAACACACACGCCAGTATAAATTTTTCATCAATGAGGGGAAATATATGCAGAGTCAACGTGACCACTTTTCTTTTTCATGTAGATCTGTATACGGCAACAATAAAGAAAGCGCATTCAGTGTTTTTCACCATTGTAAGGATGGCAAGGATTTCACTTGGTGCTTGTAATTGTGCTGATGAGCTTCGCTCTCAATGTTATGGGACAAGGTGAGTCCCTTCAATATATGTTATGGGATTGCATCAATATTGATCCGACAGCAGTACATAATAATTCTGTTTACTGATTTAGAGTAAAGGTGCTGGCTACTAGGGATAAACTCCAACGTAAGGCTGAAGAGAGATCACCAAACTTCGTCGAGCCCCTGGCGTGGACGGGTCACTTTCAACATCCTTCTCACTAGATGAGCTCACCTCTGCTATCAGCCAACTAAAGAGTGGAAAGGCCCAGGGGCCAGATAACATACTAGCGGAGTTTCTGATGCACTGCGACCCACGATGTCTTGAATGGCTCCAGGAGTTCTACACATGTTGCTTTACCAACCAGTCCTTACCCAAGATCTGGAGGAGGGCTACTATCATTGCACTCCCCAAACCAAACAAGCCTGTCGACAACTCTAAGAACTACCGCCCAATATCACTACTGTGTGTTTCCTTCAAACTCCTTGAGAGGATGATCCTGGCCTGGCTGGAGCCCGTCGGCGAACCCCAACTGTCTGACGAACAAGCAGGATTTCGCCGTGGCCGGAGCACTGTCCACCAGATTGTAAAACTCACAAATGAAATTGAGTAAAGATTTGAAAAGCGTCATAAGGCAGGCGTCATCTTGGGGCATCTTGGTGGACCTTACTGCAGCATACGACACCGTGTGGCACCAGGGCTTGACACTCAAGCTTCTCAGGATCATCCCGGATCGTCACCTTGTACCAATTCTACATGTAAATGACTTGCAAACCGTAGCTTTGTTCTCAAAACCAGTGATGGACATGGCAGAGCAGTCGTCTGCGTCGTCTGAGGAACGGAGTACCACAATGATCTGTACTGGCTCCCATGCTTCAATTTGTATATCAGCGAATTACCTCAAACAATATCTAGAAAATATGGCTACGCCGACGATCTTGCCCTTCTTCAATCCGACAGAAGCTGGACAGAAGTAGAAGCATATCTCAAGACCTGGAGACTGAAGCTGAGTGAATTAAGCCAAGACCACCGCTACTGCCTTCCATCTCAACACCAAAGAGGCTCATCGTCAGCTTCAAATCAACCTCAATGGAGCGCCTCTGCCATATAATCCTACACCAACCTTGAGTCGGTATGCGCCAAGGTATCTTCGAGGAATAACCTCCTGTGCCGGCTTGCTGGATCCTCATGGGGTGCCAGCCCAACGACTCTACGCACCACTGCCTTGGCTCTCGTCTACAGCGCTGTTGAATATGCCGCCCCAGCATGGTGCAAATTGCTCTCACACAAAGAAGCTGGAGACAATACTCAACGAGACCATGAGAACCATTACTGGCTGCCTTCGTCCCACTCCATCTGAGTTTCTACCAGTGCTTTCAGGCATTGCACCTGCAGTGCTTCGGGGAGAACACCACACGCACAAACTGGTGAATAAGGCTCTGTTGGACAACAAGCACCTGCTGCATAACACTGTCAAAGAATCACACCAGCTCGGCACACAGAGACTGCGCTATCGTCGACCTTTCTGTCGACACGCTTCTAAACTCTCCAGTTCCCCATTCAACATCTTACAGACATGGAACACTACTTGCCTAGATACTTCAAGACCAGACCAACTCACTATTACACCTATGACAGAACTCCCACCTGGTAGTAATCTTCCACGCAAGGAATGGGTCACCTTAAACCTGATTCGCACAGGAGTCGGTCGCTTCAACAGGCAGGGGCTCTGTGATATTTGAAAAGTGAAAAAAAAGTTAATAAGCGACATTAGGGATATATGCAGTGTGTATTGAAATAAAGGAAACCGAAGTTCAATGACAATTTATAGTCCTGCAGCTGGGGGAGGCCCATATGACCCTGCCAAAGAGTTTGCACAAACTATTTTAATTGTTTCTAGGCAATATTGAACTGCTGATTCCAAATCCCAAATCTCTTTGATGCAACCAGGAAAAGATCAAAACCTGGCATACTTTAATTGAATCCACCCATATGACCCATAACAGCAAGAAAGCATGGTCTACCATCCGAAAGCTCCGAGGGGATCCAACAGAACCTCCAAAGTATAGCCAAATGTCACGCCCAACCAAGTTTCCCACCAACTGTTTTTAAATGGCAAGTGCAGCAAGAAGCCCAAGAAGATCAAACTAGACCGTAAGAGGTTTAGTGGCGACCCTGGTTTCACTCGCCCCTTCAACATGGACGAATTGGAATCCGGTATTGCTAAACTTCAACCAGGAAAAGCAGTAGGCCTTGAGAACATCTCAACTGAGCAAATGAAAAATGTCGGCCCAGTAGCAAAGGAATGGTTTCTTGAGCTCTACAATTGCTGCCTTATTTCCCACAGGTTC
Source organism: Ophioderma brevispina (assembly GCA_023653785.1). Lineage (NCBI taxonomy): Eukaryota > Metazoa > Echinodermata > Ophiuroidea > Amphilepidida > Ophiodermatidae > Ophioderma > Ophioderma brevispina. The sequence goes on along the minus strand of JAMKCH010027376.1, from coordinate 4,753 downwards.
CAAAAGATCTGGAGGAAAGCACATGTTATGGCACTCCTAAAGCCTGGGAAAGATCCATCCAATCCCAAGAGCTACAGACCAATATCACTCCTCAGCCATACCTACAAGCTCTTTGAACGTCTCTTGCTCAATCGTATCGCACCTGTGATAGACGAACATCTCATACCAGAACAAGCAGGTTTCCGGCCAGGCAAATCAACAACAAGCCAAGTACTCAACCTAACTCAACACATTGAGGATGGTTTTGAGAAGTGTATGCCAAATGCTGGAGCAACAATGCACAAACAAGGACCTTGCGGAATTCAGTGAAGCAGCCAGACGTTGTATCCATCTCTGGCTGGATCATATTTGAGAACCACAGTGTTTGGACAGCGGGATATCGCCCTTAAACCGGAACATTCTTGGGTGAAAAATCCAGAGGGGATCGCTTGTACTCACGTAGCCGGGCCACGGCAGCGGGTTCAACGTGGCAGGACCACGGCAGCGAAGTACGCAAAGACCGGAAAATGACCCGGTTCCTTGGTCTTTAGCATGAAATCGCCCTAGATCGCTTGGGTGAAAAAAAAAATGAAAGAAGTCCAGATCGGACGGCTTCCTTGGTCTTTACCAGGAAATGGCCCCTAGACCTAAGAGGCGAACTTCGTGGCAGGACCACGGCAGCCAAGCACGCAAAGACCGGAAAATGACCAGATTCCTTGGGTTTTGGCGGGAAATCGCCCTAGATATAACAGGCACACTCTTTGTTGAACTTTCACGTGGCAGGGCCACGGCAGCGGATCTCACGTGGAAGGGCCACGGCAGCAGAATGCCAGTTCAAGTCCAGATAGGCAAGTTCAAAATTAAGTCCGGGTAAGAGGGCGCTCTATCTAAAATCTCAATCGCCAGGTTGGTTATTTTTTTCCAAAATGGCTCAAGGGACGTTAGGGATATGCATTAGTGATTAAACGCGTTGCGAGCTTATTTTTTTCAAAACGTCACACAAATTTATCACTCTGATTGGCCAACGCGTTGTGAAATCTCGACAACGTATTGTGGAATTTCCAAAACGCGTTGTGACTTCCTCAATATGTTATGGCCCTTACGACTTGTGGGCCTTCACAACGCGTTGTGGTACCTAAGCTCGCAACGCGTTGTGAAGGCTCCCAACACGTTGTAAATTCTCGCAACGCGTTGTGGGTCTTTTTTATACTCGATTCGCGCTGATATAAGGACAACCGGTACTTGTATACGGGTGAGAGCATGTTTGTGAGGGGCGAACAGAAATTAAACTTTATAGCACTCCTAGTCCGTGCGTTCTTATTACTCTGCTCTATGGTCAATACCGACGACATGCAGTGGTCAGAACATAGAGGGTCACTGGTAAAAGTAAATACTACTTGTATAAGGCAGTATGCTATTGAATCGTAAATATGGTAACAGTGGTTCTTTCGCTACCCACACAGGTGATATGGGCCTCATTACCGACCAATACAATAGTCAATACCCACTTATAGATGGTCCAACGTAGTTTTTAATAGTTGAAGCACGTTGGAAAAAATATTTGGAATTGAAAACCTTGGGCTAAACACATAAAACGCAAACACAACTTTGTACACTCTAAAAGTTTTTTTTTACTAAACCTGAGTAATTTGTTACTCCTTATGGTAGTTAAAAAGTCACAGCTCTTTTGTTGAGTAAACTTGACTCAACAAAGGTTGAGTAGCAGTTTTACTCTGCCTTGTAGTAAACATTTTACTCAGTAAAAGAGTCAATATTTGACTCAACGTTTGTTGAGTAAAATGTTACTCCCCTTTACTCAACAGTAGAGCTGTGACATTTTTTTACTCAACAGGGCGATAAAACTTTACTCAACCCACAAGGAGTAATATTTTGTACTGTATTTGAGTAGATTTCTTGCTCAACCGTTGAGTAACATGTTTAGACTCAACTGATGTTGAGCACACTGTTTGCCCAACTGTTGAGCAACATTAAACTTACTCAATTGACATCGGATGCAGGTATAAAGCAAATGTTTATTCATCAGAAAGCTATAAGTTGCTCACCAGGTTGAGTAAAATGGCTTGTTCAGTATACTCGAAACTTCCAGATATTTTGATTTGATTTCTGTAATAGAACTACACCTTCAAACATCAAAAGAACGCAGGCGGTATTCTTGGTATTTAAAAAATATCACAAAATATACAAGTACATATCTTCATTACTTTTACCTTTTTCTTCGAAGGCCATGGTGGTTCAAAATCATGATATGTAGATGCACGCTGCACGTCGTGTAGTCGTGTACCGATGTACAGTGTGAGTCAAAAAAACACCCTACATTCAGAATAAAAAAATAATTAAAATAGTTAAGAATTATTTTTGCTCAAGTGTTTGCTTTGGTTATAAAGAGGGATAAACAGGCTTTCAGAAAACGTTTATTTGGTGTCATTTGGACTTTGGAGGAAGAAGTTATGCCTATTTTGCTGAGAGACTTAGAAATCCTGTTTGGGCGATATGAGCCAAACAAAGATGCATCGTTTACATAGAGCAGTGATTTGAGTAAAAACATTGAACACCAAATTATTGTTAAACAATAGAAGATGGGGGAATAATTGATGGATTATAAAAATAATACCCAGAGGTTACAAAAGAAAATGCTGAGTGAAAAAATGTTCAATTTCCCAAATAAGAGAGTCAAGAAGCTGGTGTTGGATCAGCAAGATTTCATGGTTTTAACCTACAACAACAAAACTTGAGAGCCAAAGTGAAGCCATAGAAGGTCTTGTATTCAGCTTGAAAAACAGTGCGATATTGAATTTTAAGTTTTAACTCCAATTTATTTGCAGAAAACTTCAACTTTAGTTCTTCTCGCACTTTATCTACGCTGAGTATACTGTATTACTGTAATTACCTTATTAGAGATGTAAAACAAAAATCTCTGGAGTGATTTTCAATAACCGACTCTTTATGATTGAACAATAGTAATTTCATTTGTTGAAGATATTTTACTTATAATTATGTTACACAATAGACCATTTTATTCAAACTGATGTTTTTGTCAAGAAGAAATCGATACCAACTGAAATTGCATATGTGAATTGTCTTTGCTATAATGTGTAATGGTATACGTCGGTGTCAGTCTCTCCGCATTGTATGGCTAAAATCGGCCAAACTGATTTTTTTTAGGTCTCTCCGCAAAATTTGCATAGTTTCTGAACCCAAAGTCCAAAAGACACCAAATAAAAATCTTCTGATAGCCTGTTTATCCCTGTAAACAACCAAAGCAAACATTCAAGCAAAAATTACGTTTAACCTTTGAAGAAAAAATATTTCCTGAATGTAGGGTTTTTATTGACTCACACTGTACATGCACCAGTAAAACTATAGGCCGTTGATTTGTCAGATTAATTGTAAATATCATGCTGGCATAAATGCAACCTATAACTTACTGAGCAATAGCGAATCCCCATTTGAATACACAGCGCTCACGGTGATACAGGCATCAATTACGGTGAAAGGTTGCCGAATTCAGGTACCGTAGACATAGTCGGGTTACGCCGGAATCTCGCCAAGTTCACAATCATGACAAGTCCATTGCATCACCGCAATAATTATTATTATTTTCTGATTATAACTTGTTGATATAAAATATCAGAATGACCAGCATTTCCGCGACACACCAGCATGTCATCTGCCATTGATATGTTCGCGGCAACTCTTGCGCTGCACGTGTCTGGGTTCGTCAACGTTGCTTAAGATCAGAATCAACGCGGTGTAATTTCTGATCCCGTCACTGCGTCAAACTACTTTGTCACGCAACGTTGAGTTAGATTTCAAAACTGCTTTACTCAACATGTGTTTCACAATTTTACTCGGGTGAGGAGTAAAAGGGGAATTTGTGTTTTACGCCATGCTGATTAAATCTTGACTCAACATTTTACTCAACACGCTTTACTCCCCGCACTGAGTAAAATATTTTTAGAGTGTAATTAACATCGCCTAAATTAAACTTATATAGTCAAAAGAATCCGGGGAATTATTACTTTGTCAGTGTACATTTAGGAGCAGAGCAGGACCATATAGTATAAACATACCGTGTGCAGGAATTGAATTGTTTTTCCATGCTTACCCTGTTTAATTCTAAATATATTTTTTAATTCCGTAATTCCAGCTCTGCTTAATTCTAATGCCACATTCTAAAACACTTGCAAAAATTCTTAACATTTTAGCATAACATATAGATATAGCGTATAACATAACATATAGCGTTTTTGCAGTGACCACAGAAGAGCGTTTATTTCCTAGATACCGTTTTTACAAGTGATGTAAATGATGCATAAATCGATTGTATTAAAGCTGTACAAAGCTCAATTCAGAAAAGTACAGTAAACAAAATTAAGTTTTGTACTTGGCCCTTTTCCTTTCAAGTCACTTTCTATTGTTAGGCAGCGAAGCGAGTTCGTGGATACATTGAAATGCTTCTTCCCTCTTTCACCAGGGAATATGACCCAGAACTTTTTCCCAGCTCCTATATCAGCGCGAATCGAGTATAAATACATGACCGAAATTCATCATTCTAATTGGGCGACACCGCAACACGTTGTGAAATTCGGCAACGAGTTGAAACTTTCTTACAACGCGTTGTGACAATACGTTAAAATAATGTTTTATACTGTCCATCAGATAAAACAAAGATTACCCCCTGTAAAGAAATGGTACGTCCCTCTCCTTGTTTTGGTACTATCGTGCTTGGGCCAATAATGTGCGTGGTTATTGC